>CM059190.1:63074871-63232331 GCA_030323885.1 Branchipolynoe longqiensis | reverse complement strand
TATATCTACAGGGTCTCCATCCGACATACCAGATGTCTACCAAGAGTACCGGCTGTGGTGGTCCAATCGGGAGAGTGCAGGCTTCTCATGCGGAAGCTTGGAAGATCGAATCCTGGCCGAGTCAAACCGATGACTTACAATATTGATACTTGTCACTTCCTAGCTTGGTGCTTGGCATTAATAGGATAGGGCAAGGACTGGTTAGCTCAGTGTCAGGATAATGTGACTAAGTGGGATATTGGGTCATGGTGCTGGTGGCCTGATTTCCCAGTGGGGCAGCACTATAAAGTTGGCATGAGTGTGCACTGTCACAATTCGGTACCCGTCCTGACATTGTGTTAGATGTTGCATGAACGTAAAACTCCAACAACCAACTAACAAAACCCCCACCCCCAATTTGAGGAAAATAAAAAATATACACCTTCATTGAAGGTGTCTTTGCAAATACTACGGTGACAAACATTTATATTTAAGACATTTAAGATAAACAGAACACACACACACACATAAAACGAGCAACTGTGCTGTATATTTTTCAATTCATTCTTAGTAAGTCAATCGTGTTTGTGAATTCTTAGTAAGTCACTCGATCTACTGTTCCTGCAGGAGGTGTGTCACACACTAAAAAGGATTGAAGTTTGTGGGCGACCTGGTGTCCATATACCTACAGGGTCTCCGTCCAACATACCAGATGTCTACCAAGAGTACCGGTTGCGGTGGCCTAATCGGTAGAGTGCAGGCTTCTCATGTGGAAGGTCGGAAGATCGAATCCTTGCCAAGTCAAACCAATGACGTACAAAATTGATACTTGTCACTCCCTATCCTGGCGCTTCGCATTACTAGGATAGGGCAAGGACTGGTTACATCAGTGTCAGAACAATGTGACTGAGTGGGCTATCTGGTAATGGTGCCGGAAGCCTAATCTCCCAGTGGGGCAGCACTATAAGGTCGATATGAGTGTGCACTGTCACAAGTCGGTACCCGTCCTGATGTGACCTTAGATGTTGCCAGAACGTAAAATTACAACAACCAACCAAAGATCGATGCAGTTCGAAGCAGATTACCATGCAATGTGAGGCGGCCTTTAGGTGAGCCCGGCCTACTAACTGTTCGCCAATCATAGTTCTCAATGCGTACAGTTACCTGCACCATAGACTAAGCTCAATAACTCCCATGACTCTCTGGAAGTGTTTATGATCTGAGAACTCCGTCTGTGTCCCACACATTTGCTACACCTGCCAGTCTCCCCCCACCCCCACCCCCACTCCCACCAACCCACACACACGCCCAAGTACCAACACCACCCTCATGAACAGCTACTTAAGGTTGCATAGTCCGATGGTTTTGACTTTCTGTCATTTTTCTGAGATAAATATATTAAATTGATTGTTATAATCTACCTTGCTTTAGTTTGAAGTAACTTATATTTTAAATGGCTAACTTTTGAGATATTTGAAATGCAAACGTGTAAAAGTAGTTTCGGCAAGCATGCCAAAACTCTGACGCCATAGGCCTCAGCAGTAACAGGTTCTATTAAATTGACTCAGTATCCCCTTCTATGTGGCATCATCATCATCATCATCATCATCATCATCATGCTGTCGGTCGCGATGCGACAAAGACTGCTTTCATTACTTGACTGCCGCTCTCCATTTAGCTCTCTGTTGTGAGAGTTGCGTCCATGAGTCGGTCTTAATGTCTCTCAGTTTCAGGTTTCTCTTGATGGTATCCCTGAACCGGAGACGGGGGCGCCCTCTCTTTCTGTAGCCAGAAGACAGTTGAGAATAGAGGATCTGCTTTGGTAGCCTGGCTGATGACATCCTCATGAAGTGTCCAGTCCACCGGAGATTCTTTTTGATCAGAAGATCTTCCATAGAGGGCAGCGCCATCCGTTCGAGTATTTTTGCAGGCAGCTCTATGTGGCAACAAATGCTTAATAAGTGCATCAGTATCTAAGTTACATATATAGAATCAAATACAGATGTTTGTTTTGATTTATAAAATTTGATGCTCCATCGGACTATGCAGCTTTAACCGAATACCAAGCTAACCATTTCTTTCTGTAACCGACTTCATTTATTTCTATATATATACTTGCTCAAGCCATTACAGTTGCATAATCCGATGATTTGAGTTTCTGACATATTTCTTAGGTTGATTGCACATTATAATATATACTTTAAATTTAGTTTGAAGCAACTTTTATTTCATAAGATTAACTTTGCAGGCACCTGAACATCCAAATGTATTTGGTGTGCCCCCTAAATTGCTGGATATAATGTTTTTTTAAAATATTTTTTCTTTTTCATTTTCGAGAATAGCATACATAGCGCAGAAACATTGTACTGCAAGAAATATTTAATGAATGCATCTCTAGCTAACTTGGATATGTAGGATCAAATTTACCTACGTACATATTGGTTTACTACATTTTCATGCAGGGTCCATACACATGTGAAGATATGCAATTCAAGGCTATTTCAAGGCTTTCCCAGGCCGTTTTTTAAAATAGGAATTCAAGATTATTTTCATTAGGGTTTCAGGGGGGGGGGGGGAACAATGGTGAATGGCGATGATTTCTACCGAACCGGGAGGAGACGCATGCAGGGCCTATCCATAATTCCAGTCAACTCCCATGGACAGGCCCCACTGAGGGAGCCAAGTTATGAAACAAAAGCTTACTTTATTCTCTAGAGCACATTGATTTTCATATCATCGGCTATTGGACATTAAAACATATGGTCATTCTGATATATTTCTTTGGAGGAAACCCACTGCCGCCACATAGGCTACTATTTCCGTTAAGCATAAAGGGTCTTTTATATGCACTTTCCCAGAGATAGGACAGCACATGCTACCTTTGATGAACCAGTTGTGGAATTATGAAACAAGTCAAAATGCATAAGTACTTTCCTTTACGGTCTGAGTGGACGGGATGAAGGCCGAATCAGTATTTCCCCAACCAATATATATACAGTAAAACCTCTCTAGCCGACCACCTCCACAGATAAAGCACTCCCCTATATCGATCGCTTTATTTGGGTCCCAAACGATTGCCCGTACAATACTATTGTAATGATAAAAAAAATCCCTAAACTGACCAACTCCCTAAATGGACCGTTTAAAGTCGGTCCCATGGTCGGTCGATTTAGATAGGTTCTAGTATATACAGTAATTCGGTGGTGGGATTAGAGATTTTTTTTTAAATTGTTACAATAGCATTATTGTATGGGCAATTGCTTGGGACCCAAATAAAACGATTGATATAGGGGAGTAGTCGATCTGTGGAGGTGGTCGGTTAGAGAAGTTTTACTCTGTTGTGTGTGTGTGTGTGTGTGTGTGTGTGTGTGTGTGTGTGTGTGTGTGTGTGTGTGTGTGTGTGTGTGTATGAATGTGTGTGTGTGTGTGTGTGTGTGCAGGGGCGTAGCTAGGCGTACGCGCGTATGCCAAAACGTCCACATAGTTTTGTCAACAACAACAAAAATAAAAAAATAATAAAGAGAGAGAGAGAGAGAGAGAGAGAGAGAGAGGGAGGGGGGTTACTTAGATATGATTTCATATTCGGAAGAGTGTGACGCCATAAGCGGCCCCCTAAACCCCTGCCGAAATTAGGAGTATACATCGTTAAAGGTCTAGCTACGCCCCTGGTGTGTGTATACATGTGTGTGTGTGGGTATAAGAGTAAGGAGCAAATACATGAAGAGTGCTGCCCATTGGCTAATAATAATCATAATAATAATAATATATAATAACAATGATCCCATCCGCATCTTTATACGCGCATAATGCTTATACATCATATATATATATATGAAGTTTGTTCTTAGCCCGAGGCTCTCTCAAGGTAAAGTGTCCCCTACTCCCTTCACCACCCCCATGTTATGGTAACACCTGCAGAGAAGTCAAACACCACCCGCTCTCCCCTCCATTACCCACTTTCCGGTTTTAAGTGTGCCTGCAGACAAGTGCTGTGACCCAGAAATACCGTCTGCAGTATCAGCATGTATCTCAACAACTCCCAGAATACATCACGATCAGTAGATGGCGGGGAGGAATTAGAGGAGACTCTCCCAAAGGTTCACCATTGGGTTTTTGTCAATCATATTCAATGCAGTGGCCATTCCAAATACTGATCTCAATACAATTAAGAGATTTCAGCATGATGAGCTGATTATTTTAATTCCTGATTATTTCATTTCCTAATAAAAAAATCACAATATGTGTAAATAATTGTTGTCGTAAAATGAACAAGTTAGTTCTTTTAATTTGTAGACAGGCTTTGTTTCAGTTTCACATCCTAGCAACATCTAAGGTCATATCAAGACTAACTTAGGTTGGTTGTTGGAGTCTTACATCCTAGCAACATCTAAGATCATCAGGACAGGTACCGACTTGTGACAGTGTGCAATCATGGTGCCTTCATAGTGCTGCCCCACTGGGAAACCAGACCACCAGCACCATAACCTGATATCTCCCTCAGTCAGATTATCCTGACACTGATCCAACCAGTCATTGCCCTATCCTAATAATGCCGAGCGCCTAGCTAGGAAGAGACAAGTACACATTTTTAAATCATTGGTTTGGCCAATACAATTAAGAGATTTCAGTACGATTATTATGATTATTTCATTTCCTGATTATTTTATTTCCTAATCGAAAATAAGCTCGGGTTCATGTGTAAATAAGTGTTGTCGTGAAATAAACAAGTTAGTTCTAAATAAACAAGTTAGATGTAAAAGGAGACATCTGGGTAGTTGTGAGAGCATGCCATCTGGGTAGCTGTAAAAGGAGACATCTGGGTAGATGTAAAAGGAGACATATGGGTAGGTGTAAAAGGAGACATCTGGGTAGATGTAAAAGTAGACATCTGGATAGATGTAAAAAGGAGACATCTGGGTAGATACAAAATGAGACATCTGGGTAGATGTAAAAGTAGACATCTGGGTAGATGTAAAAAGTAGACATCTGGGTATATGTAAAAGTAGACATCTGGGTAGATGTAAAAAGGAGACATCTGGGTAGATGTAAAGGGAGACAGCTGGGTAGATGTAAAAGGAGACATCTGGGTAGATGTCAAAGCATGACATCTGGGTAGTTGTCAAAGCATGACATCTGGGTAGATGTCAAAGCATGACATCTGGGTAGATGTCAAAGCATGACATCTGGGTGGATTTCATAAAGGAGGACATTTGTATGGAAGTGTTAAGCGTCACACACTTCTCATTAAGAACTATGCCCATTATGGTTGCATTCATTAATTAAACCCGAATCACACAGCGAACATGGTGGGTGGCCCATTTGGTAGAGCACAGGCTTCTTGTTCGGAAGGTCAGGAGTTCAAATCCTGGCTGGATCAAACCGATGACTTACGAAATTGATACATTTCGCTACCTAGCCTGATGCTCGCCATTTCTAGGATATGGCAAGGACCAGCTTGCTCGGCATGAGGATAATGTGAGTGGGTGGTATATCGGATCATGGTGCTGGTGGCCTGATATCCCAGTGGGCAGCACTAAAAGGCCGTCATGACTGTGCACTGTCACAAGTCGGCACACATCCTGATATGACCATAGATGTTGCTAGGATGCAAAACCCCAACAAACTAACAAACAAACAAAACCGAACCACTAGTCACTCGCATAAATACGTGCGCTCTTGCGCCACCGCTCGATCACCCAGCGATCCACAAAAGTCCATATGTTCGACGGTGTGTTGAAGGAGCTGCTGGCAGTGCACGCTATGGAGCTGTGCGTGTGTTTGGTGTGTTTGGCAGGGTGTGTGATCTGACTATGCCAGGTGTGTGATCTGACTATGCCGGCTCGAATGGCAACTGTCAAAACAGGGGCGAGCAGCAATGTGTCGGGTCTGCACCATCATCTACCATGGACCAGACGGGATGGCCGAATGAGTTGAGCGTCCGTCTCCCATTTTGGTAAATCGTGGGATTCGAACGACTGGTCAAGTCAAACCAATGACTTAAAAATGTATACTTGTCACTTCCTAGCCAGGCACTCGGCATTAATATTAGGATAGGGCAAGGACTGGTTGCCTCAGTGTCAGGATAATGTGACTGAGTGGGATATCTGGTCATGGTTATAGTGGCCCAGTGGGACAGCACTATAAAGTCACCATGACTGTGCACTGTCACAAGTCGGTACCTGTCCTGATATGACATATACCTAGGTGCCGTTTTCATGACATCTATCCAAATGTCCATTTCACGACATCAACTTTCACGACATCTACCCAGACACCGCTTTTACAACATATACCCAAAATGTCCACTTTCATGACATCTACTCAGATGTCCACTTTCACAACATCTATCCAAATGTCCATTTCATGACATCCACTTTCATGACATCTACCCAGATGCTGCCTTTATGAGATCTACCCAAAATGTCTGCTTTCATGACATCTACCCAGATACCGCTTTTACGATATCTACCCAAAATGTCCGCTTTCACGACATCTACCCAGATGCCCCTTTTACGACATGTACTCTGTAGGCGATGAACATCAAATAGCAGGGATGATAGTGGTGTGAGAGGAAAAAATCGGAAATTGACGGTGAGGTGGGCCATAATAGTAATACAGTCCAATTAATGACAGCAGAATGCTTGCTCTCCAGCCAGACCTGGTCATATGCATTGTGCAAAACGTATGCTTGGAGAGTACTACATGAAACGAACCCCATCATTTTTATTTCCCCTCAAATTTACACCTATATCAAAGATTTCCCCATACTTGAAAAAAAAAGGAAATCCGCCGAAAATCGGAAATTTCTCATCCCTGAATAGGCAATCGTGCTGAACAGTGAGTGCTGCTAGCTTGTAATAAAGACAGTGTAGTTTGTGTCTGCACTTCCAGAGCTCTTTTCACCAGGGACTATTATTCATGTCAGAAGTAAAATCTCTCTCGTGGCGTAAAACTAAAAGAGCGCGTGGATTGTTTGTTTGTTTGTTGTTTTACATCCTAGCAACATCTAAGGTCATATCAGGACGAGTACCGACTTGTGACAGTGCGCACTCATGGCAACTTTATAGTGCTGCCCCACTGGAAGACCAGGCCACCAGCACCATTACCTGATATCCCACTCAGTCACATTATCCTGACACTGAGCAGACCAGTCCTTGCCCTATCCTAATAATGCAGAGCGCCAGGCTAGGAAGCGACAAGTATCAATTTTTAAGTCATTGGTTTGACTCGACCAGGGTTCGAACCCACGATCTACCAACACGGGAGACGGACGCTCTAACTCGTTCGGCAATCCCGTCTGGTCAGTGCGTGGAAAAGGATATGTCAATATTAGAAAGGAACCAGCGGAACAAATGGGAGGAAATGCCAATACTGCTACACACAGCACTTGACATGTAATAGGATGGGTGGATTTTATGTGTACGGCTCGCTGTACGCATCGACCCAAGTTTGGCTGTACACTTCTCCACTTGTCAACTTGGGTTTGTGTTATTCTCGTACACCATGGCATTCATTCAGGGGTCATACGAAGGGTCCACGTTATATAATAGATAACCAGTGTAGTAGCAGTTATATTGGGGTCTAATTGTAATTTCGTTAACCTATCTAAGAACTGTATATTGTGATATATATATCATATATTTATATACAAAAATTGAAAAGATTGTTATATTTAACAACGCTTCTAGAGCACATTGATTTTTATCATCGGCTATTGGATGTCAAACATATACTGAGCAAACCAGTCCTTGCCCTATCCTATTAATACTGAGCACCACGCTAGGAAGCGACAAGTATAAATTTTAAAGTCATTGGTTTGATTCAACCACGACCCGAACTCCGGACCTTTCGGACACGAGGCCTGCGCTCTACCGATTCGGCCACGGTGCCCGGTAATAAGTTAATTCCGGGTATAATTACTCAATGTCTTTCACTGGACATTGTGGAGTTTCAACCTACCTGAATTGCAGTATAAACACAAGCTTCTGTAATTGGAAGATGAACTCACCTGTAGAATAGAAAACGGGGAGAAAATTAGTCAATTTACATAATTTACAGGTGCAAAACGTTGGTCAATTAATTTGTTGTTTTACGTCCTAGCAACATCTAAGGTTATATCAGGACGTGTACCGACTTGTGACAGTGTGCACTCATGTCGACTTTATAGTGCTGCCCCACTGGAAGATCAGGCCACCACCACCATGACCTGATATCCCACTCAGTCACATTATCCTGACACTGAGCTGACCAGTCCTTGTCCTATCCTATTAATGCCGAACACCATGCTAGGAAGCGACAAGTATCAATTTTTAAGTCATAGGTTTGACTCGACCAGGGTTTGAACCCACGACCCCACGATCTACCAACACGGGAGAGGGACGCTATAAGTCATTCGGCCATCCCGTCTGATTGGTCAATTAAGGAACACTGCAAAACTTCATCTCTAAATATATTAAAGTCCAAAGAGATATTTATTTTACAAAACCAAAACATGTATCTTAATTTGATTATATCAATCTTAGATATTGGTGCATTAACCAGTGATTTGGGACAGGATAAAGAATAATCAGTGAATTTTCTACCTCATCCTACTTTGAGAAACCCATCACACAAGGAAGCCATTAACCAATTAGGTCAATCTTGTGGCCTTTTAGCCTTGACCCTCATTCCAAGTACCTAGTCAGGTTCCAGGATGTCCAGTGGTAGTATTGCTGGCACCATATCCTGGGCTGATATAAAGTTGCATGGTAATTACAATTTTTCAAAACCAAAGCGCCTACTTACATTTGATACCGGCCACAAGAGGCAACGGGATGAGATATGACATAAGATGAGATGAGTTGTAACATAAGACAAGGTAAAGAAACAGGTATATAAATGTATTGCAATTACCATTACTGCGTGTCTACCTATCGGTGTAAATCGCATATTGCAGGCCATGATGATTTAGGAGTGTCACACAGATATTGATATATAATTCCATCATAATATTGCTATGGACTAGTTATTAATTATGTAAATTAAAGAAATTCAACTGAATATGTATTATATTAAAAAGTGTTGAATGAGTTTAGGCTCATTCGGGGTCATTGCGGGGTGCACGGGGCAGCGAAGCTGTTGGGCTCCCCCCCCTCCCCCCCCCCCCTGCCCCCCCTCTCCCCCGCACCCCTTGGGACCTGGGGTATGGGGGGCACAACCATAAAACACACAACATGCCAATAACCCCTCCTGGCCCCTCCCCTCACCTCTGGGCTCCAAATCAGCCAATCAAAACGCTCCCCCTCCTGCGCTGCTCAGCTGCAAAACCTTGTGGGTCACTTCGCTTCCAACCACAGGACTGACCACAACAACCTTTTTACCCACCCACCCATTCCACGAATTAATCATAACATGATAAAACAATAATTGTTATCTCTCTATTTCTTATTAATCATAATATAAGTAATTAATATAAATTAATTAGATCATACTCATATACTATACTTATTATACTCTTATATTATTTATGATTCTATCATATTAGGTAACTTAATGCTACCTGCTAGTTACCATCATATGTCTTTGATCCTCGCCTTGCTCATATGTCTTACCTCACTCATCTCTCCTCCATATCTGACTGCGATCACCCATGACCTTGTCCCTTACAGCTCTCGGCAGGCCCCTACCCACTAATCTAATGCCTCCTGGGGCTGCCCTGAATAAAGCCATGTTATCCCAACTTCATGCTTCCACGTCGTGTGTACCTTTGCTGCAATGTATATATATATTACCAAATGATACTGATATTTGTAATGTCGAATATACTACTGTATACAGTATAAATTTGTAAGTGAATATTATATTGAATTATATTACACCACTGCCAAACAGCCAATGTATGCGGTCAAAAGTATCCACAAAAATATAACCACACTACAATTAATCAAACAATGCTAGTGTAAATAAAATAATATATATAAAAATATATAACAAATGTTTTTTTTAATTAAAAGAAAAAAAGAATGCACATCAAAATATAATATGTCGATTGTGACATTTGGATTTGGGAATGTTATGGTTATATTACACTGTGCAACTTTTAAAATGTTGACAAAACTAATTTGACATGTTTGCACTTCAAATATCTCTAAACATAACTGCTTAAAATAAACAGGACTTGAAGCTAAAGTAAGGTCAATTATAACGGTCAGGTTAGTCTATTTATCTCCGAAAAATTACAGAAACTCAACACCATCGGACTATGCAACTTTAAGCATGAATAATAATTTGAATATTTAGGGAAATTTTGTTAATAAAATACAATATTGAATATTGTGATAGAAAATACGAAATGTTACCATTAATTGCCAAGTTCATTGAAAATATAAATGGTTTTTAACCTTCCAGTGGGGCAGTTCTATAAAGCCAGATAGAGTGGCCGAATAAGTAGAGCACCTGCCTCCCATTTGCTAGGTCATGGAATTCGGACACCCAGGTTTGAATCCTGGTTGAGTCAAAGCAATGACTTTAAAAATTATACTTGTCCCTACCTAACTTGATATTTGGCATTACTGAGTTGGAAATATGAGATCAAATGTAAGTATGTGGTTTGATTTTGACCAAAAAAAATTATGCTGCAGCTCTAAAACATGGTTCGAACCCATGGGTTCAAATCCCATGACCTACAATGACTTACATCATTAGGTCAGCCACATCACATCACATGCCAGGAAACAAACGATGGTGCAATAGTGCCATAAGTGGGGGAAAAAGGTGACCAGGCTATATTTTATTTAGGTCATTCCACATCACGTGGTCATCGCGAGATGTCAATACTGGGTATAGCGAAAGAACTTTTGGAAAGCTTGTCGAAAGTATTTAGGGTTGTCTCAGCTCAAATTGCTTCAAAACTAGTCATTTTTCATCAAAATGACTCCGGACTAATGATTAGTATGCCATAACGATCAATTTGATATATTTATCTAAAAAATAAGACAAAAATTCAAACGCCATCGGACCATGCAACTTTATGAAACAGTGCAAAACGTCATCTCTAAATCTATTAAGGAACACTGCAAAACATCATCTCTAAATCTAACACCGGTGTTCCCAGATCCGCTGGTACCTTAAGGCTACATTCCTTACACGCGACATGCGGTATGCGAATGCGAATGCGGCAAAAAATCGAAACGCCTAGAAGTCAATGGGCTACATTCCTTACACATGGCATGCGAATGCAAATGCGAATGGGAAAGCGGCAAGTGAATCGGTCCTTGTCGACATCGGTGCGGCATGTGGCATGCGGCACGCGAATAGAAAACAGCTGGGATGTCAGTCGCATGTGTCCATTAGTTTTAGACGAGGGGAGGCGACTGATCATTACAGAACTGTCACACACAGGCATTGAGGGGTGCGGAGGGGTGTGGTACACGGTGGAGGCTGCGTGACCATTCGCAGGCCGCATGCCACATGCTGCGTGAAAGGAATCATTCCGTTCGCATGCCACATGCCGCATACCGTGTGTAAGGAATCCTAGCTTTAGAAAGGGTTGCAGCTGTGACCCATCATTGCACTCCCCTGCCCAGGTAGGTTGGTTGGAGTTTTATGTCCTGTCAACATCTAAGGTCATATCAGGACGCGAACCGACTTGTGACAGTGCGCACTCATGGTGACTTTATAATGCTGCCCCACTGAGAAATCAGGCTGCCCATACCTTGATCCGATTTCCCACTCAATTACATTATCCCGACACTGAGCTAACCAGTCCTTGCCCTATCCTATTAATGCTGAGTGCCAGGCTAGGAAGCGACAAGTATCAATTTTAAAGCCATTGGTTTGACTCGACCGGGAACCAACTCCTGAAGTTCTGCACGCGAGGAATGTGCTCTACCGATTAGGTCATCGCACCCGGTGCCCCTCCCCAGGTGAAATGTCACATAAAAAAACACAGTACTAGTATAAGTAGGTTGACTGTATCACGGAGCCTAAATAGCGTAATGTTTAGGACACTTAACCCAGAATGCCAGATAATTTGGAATCTAGTCCCGCTGTGGGCATGATGTTCCAATTGGATTGCAACAACTCCCATGACAGATTTATATACACAGTAGTCTGGTGTGCTCATAATGCGGCAGTCAAATACGAATAGACAGCACAAACAGTGGCAATGATGATAAGCCCTGTTTACACGGGCGATTTAAAACGCCACATATAAAACGCCTTGCCTAGATCGACTCACATTTGCCGTGTAGACGCACCTCTGTGGCGTTTTAGGGCTGAATCGATTCATATGAAACGGTACATCTATACCACCTCCGGAGGTGGTTTATTTGAAGCGATTCAGCTGGTTCCCGGGCGGCGATAGTATAAAATAGTAGGGCTTGCCAGCAACAGGGGGAGCAGTAACTAATCGCTTGTACCCGGCAGTGTTAGGGCCCAATTAGGCCGAAATCTATTAAATGCGATCATATTTAACAGAATTACATCCTCAAATAATGAAATTTAATTAAATTAACCTTAAATTCCAAGCGATATTAAGGTAGCAGCTACATCGGCGTCGAATCGACGAGGGTAAAGTAAACAAATAGCAGTGCTCGCCGGCTACAGGCAGAACTAAGGCTGCTTGTTCCCGGCGACAAAACACTTTCAAAACTCTGTCCGTGTAAACGGGTCTCTAAAACGCTTCATATAAATCGCCTTGTCTAGAACGTTTCACAATTCCCCGTGTAAACACAGCTATAGATGCTGAAAGATTTTCCATAGAAAATAAATTCAAGAATTGTGATAAATAACCATTCCAACTGGACTTGAGATCAAAGATAAGCAAAAATAAGGAAGTAAATCTTATTCGCGATGAATCATGGGAAAGAAATGTTCGTATTAAAGGCTATATATATATTAAAACTTCCGTGTCTTCGTTTATTGGTGTCTTACACTATTGAGGATTTGCGTCAAAAGATTAGCAACACGTGACCAGTGCCTAGTCGGCCATCATGGTTGAATATGATTGATTGATTGATTGGTGGTTGCTTTACGCCGTGTCGGCAGCATAGGCCATATTCACGGCGAGAAATGTTTGTTTTTTGTTCAAACCATCGCTTTTACATGTAAAAGCAGACAATCAATTATGTGCCAATAGACACTAATTAAATTAGAAAGCTCACAATCATATATCTGTGGTCAAGGGAAACAAATTCCCATAGAAAAAGAAAAGTTTCATTAATAATTAATAGAATCCATTTAGTAAACTATATAAGGTGGTACAGTCCAGCTGCCCTCAAAAAGGCTAAAATGTTTTCCTGTTTTACCTTAGTAAAAAGGTCATGCATACTGTCTGCAGTGTAGAACCGTTGGCGCAGGGCCAAAAAATCAACGCAACTTAGTAAAATGTGTTTGAGTGTCAGCGGGGACTGACACCCAATACATTCAGGGGGAGGTTCCCCCTTGAGCAGAAAAGCATGTGTAAGCCACGAGTGGCCAATACGGCAGCGGCTAAGGACCACTTGGTCCCGCCGACCTCCCGCATGAGTCTGTGGTGGCTTTCCCACAGATGGTTCAATTTCTTTAAGTTTATTAATGTTTTCATCCCACTCATGTTGCCATTTGGATTTTATGTGGGTGGCTATTAGTGGTTTCAGATCAGAGTGAGGGATCAGACACGGTTCAAGATCACAGTTCAGGGCCTTCTTCGCAGCCCGATCAGCTCGTTCGTTTCCTTGTATGCCGGCATGGCCAGGCACCCAGCACAGGTGGATATCATACCCATCCGTTGTCAGTTGGTTCATTTTATAAATGACCGTTGCTAGAATAGGGTGATTCGTTTTCAGTCCAGCAACAGCCAGGAGGCAAGAGAACGAATCACTGTATATAACATAGTTAGTGTGGTTGGATACCTCGATACACTCCAAAGCGAGAAGGAGTGCTCGGGCCTCTGCAGTGAAAATCGAGCTCTGATCGGGCAAACGTACACCAAATTTTTCCCGTCGGCAGACTGCCGCAGCAGCTACCCGGCTTTGGTCTTTCGAACCATCAGTGTATATGGAGAGGTGGTCTGCAAACTGGCCTTGAATCTCTGCATGCAGTCCTTGGTACTCGAGTGGATGTGTCCCAGACTTCCTCAGTTCCGTGAGTCGGAGGATAACCGATGGCTTTCTCAACGACCACGGGGGATGTTCTGGGACTTTGGCATCCTCCAACACGTCCAAATCCACGCCTAAGGCCTCCAAATGAGGTTTCATTCGGAGCCTCAGTGGCCGGATGTAATTTGGCCTGGCTTCATACCTGGATTCGTCATGTTGCTCGAATAGACAATTGTGTGCAGGATTCAATGCATTAGTTTTTATCTTGACTACATATTGCATGGCCAGTTTGATTCTCCTGTTATTAAGTGATGGTTCATTGGCTTCGACATAAAGGCTCTGAACTGGTGAGGTGCGGAAGGCCCCAAGGGCCAGGCGCAGTCCCTGGTGGTGGATCGTGTCTAGCAGCCCAATATATGATTTCCTTGCGGAACCATATACTATGCTGCCGTAATCCACTCGTGAACGAACCAAGGTTCTGTACACGGAGAGCAGAACATCTCTGTCCGCTCCCCACTCTGAGCTGGACAGCACCCTCAGAATATCCAGCGCTTTCAGGCATCTTGTTTTCAGGTACTTTATATGTGGCACAAAAGACAGTTTTGCGTCGAGAATGAGGCCCAGAAATTTGGTTTTCTCAACGACTTTAATGGGATCCCCATCCAGGGTCAGCTCCGGTTCCGCATGCATTCTACGCAGCAGGCAGAAGTGCATGCAGACTGTTTTGGTCTTGGAAAATTTGAAACCGTTCAGAACTGACCATCGATGGATCCCATTTATGCTTGGTTGTAGCTGTCTCTCTATGACATTCATGTTAGCACCGCTGTAATATAAAACAAAGTCGTCCACGAAAAGACTACAGGAGACCCCCCGCTTTACAGCAGCAGCAATACCATTGACCTTGACCCCGAAAAGGGTCACGGCCAGTATGCTGCCTTGAGGTACTCCTAGTTCCTGTGAGTGTAGGCTGGAATAGGTAGTCTTGACACGGACGCGGAAATGCCTGAAGGCTAGAAAGTTCCTGATGAAAATTGGCAGGTGGCCACGAAGGCCAATCGCATGAAGATCCTCCATGATGCCATGCTGCCACGTTGTGTCATAGGCTTTTTCGAGGTCGAAAAAGACAGCCACAACGTGCTCCTTCTTAAGGAAAGCATCTCTTATGAAGGTCTCCATGCACACCAAATGGTCGAGGGTGCTGCGGCCCCGTCTGAAGCCACATTGAAGGTTGGACAGGTGGTGTCCTGACTCCAGTAGCCAGACGAGGCGGTTGGTTTACAATGCGCTCCATGGTTTTACAGATGCAGCTTGTAAGGGCTATGGGACGATAGTTGTGGGCTTCACTCTGGTCTTTACCAGGTTTGGGAATCGGTATTACTGTCGCCTCCCGCCAAGAGGCGGGGACGACACCCGACTCCCAGATGTTGTTGAAGAGTTGAAGCAACAGTCTCAGTCCATGTTCAGGGAGATGTTTCAAAAATTGATAATGAATTCCATCAGGTCCAACTGCTGTGTCATGCGAGCTTTCCAAAGAACACCTCAACTCATCCATACTGAATGGGGAGTTGTAGTGCTCCTCGCCATCGGAAGAAAAGTCCAAGAGCTTTTGCTCTTGGCGTTCCTTGACCACCCGAAAGCCCGGGAGGCAGTTTGCCAAAGACGAGTTTCCAGCAAAGGTGCGAGCCAATTTAGAAGTATCAAGTCACTTTAGTATCAAGTCACTACAACGATCTAATTCTGTTATTTAGAACCATAAATATTCACTGGGGGGTTGAAATAATGTTATTTAGAAGCATAACTTACTCAATAAGTGAAATTCTGGTCAAATTAAACCCCAAATCCAAATGAAAGTACAGCGACAACGGCAATAACGCTGCCGATGCGGCGGCGGCCTTAATATCGCTTGGATTTTGGGTATAATTTGAGCAGAATTTCACTTATTGAGTAAGCTATGCTCCTAAATAGCATTATTTCAACCACCGAGTAAATATTCATGGTTCTATATAACAGATCGTAGCAGTGAATAGATTTGTGCTTTTTGTTTTATTTACATTTGCAATAACTCCGTCGATGCTGCGGCAGCCTCGTCTCCGGTTCAAGGATACCATCAAGAGAAACCTGAAGCTGAGAGACATTAAGACCAACTCATGGACATCACTCTCACAGCAGAGAGCTAAATGAAGAGCGGCAGTCAAGTAATGAAAGCATTGTTATACAGCGAATATATATACATATAATATATATATATAGTAGTCTAGATTGCCTTTAATACATACTTCTCAGATGCCTTTGCAATGATTTCAAAACCTGTCTTCCAGGAGAAGAAAAGAGGAGGCGGGTCACGTGTCTGCTGACATATGCAGCCTCTTTGTGGGGAGTTACTTTTTTTCCTGCTTCCTGCATATATCCTTTCAGCGTGTTGGGAGGTCTGTTGGATTGATATGGATAGCCCTGCCATCACGCCACACCGCGCATTGATACAAGCTGTGCATTATCCACCATGATATACAACCCTTCATACACCCTGTATAGAGGGGAGGAGCCCACACCGGTGGTAAGTCTAACCACAATGAATAGCTAGTGGGGCTCGCCCACCCACCCACCCACCCAGGCGAAGATTTACTTGCTATTTATTACACATTAATTTATTTTGAGTGTGTAGATGGTTGGTGTCAATAAACAGCAAGTATTAATACGGGGTCTTAACCGGGGTCTTAACCAAGTAAATCAGCAAAAATAGAGTGGCTAATATATAAGCATCAGCTATATTTATGTATGTATATATGTAGGTATGTGTTATGTATTTATGTATTTATGTATTTATGTATGTATGTATGTATGTATGTATGTATGTATGTATGTATGTAATATAAGATGTATGGAATGTGCGTGCGTGCGTGCGTGCGGTGCGTGCGCACGCACGCACGCACGCACGCACAACGCACGCACGCACGCACGCACGCACGCACGCACGCACGCACGCATGTATTTATGTATATATACTAGTTGTAGTAAAACCTCTCTATACCGACCCCTCCACAGATCGACCACTCCCTATATCGATTGCTTTATTTGGGTCCCAACAATACCATTGTAAGGATATTCTAACTCTCTAAACCGACCACCTCCCTAAATGGACTAGTTAAAGTCGGTCCCATGGTCGGTCGATTTAGAGAGGTTTTACTATATATATATTTATTATATATACACCAAACGAGAGAGATGCCACGAAACTGAATGATACTTCATTCTAAACCATGAAGGAGAGTAGTACAATGTGGTTGTTGTTTATTTAATCCCCATTTATGCATGTATCTACCGCAAAATGTACTGGTTTTGTGATTCTCAATATATATGTTATATATATATATTACATACATATACATTATATATATATGTTATATATATATAATATATGTGTGTATACATATGTTTATATATATGTACCATATATACCCAGGTAACCTAGTATATATACTAGGTCACCTGTATAATGGTGGGGTAGCAACATGCCACTTTTATACTGATCCATGGCGGAACAACATAGGGTGGGATTTTAAAACTCAATAAAAAAACGTCCTACTTTTTTTTCCCCTTATACTTTTCATATTCATGTTCAGATTTGATAGAAGAAATGAGGGAAATAAAATAAACCGCGTGCCACTTTGGTCTTTTTAGTCATGAAGTGTTTTTGTTTAAAAAACACAACATTTTACAGTCAGCCATTTGTAACATGACATATGGGACATGGTTGCATTCCTTACTAACAGCTTGTATTGCATTGATATATGAAACAAAACAGTTCCTAAATCAAAAGGAAGTATTTATTAACATGTATGCATGCATAAATTTTGTTTAAATGATTTGATGTCTTCAGAAACAACATTACAAATTTCTGTCACAGATGTAACCAGTGGTTTCCAGATGAATCAGTGAATAAAACATGGCTGGGAATTTTTAATTGTTAAAAATCAATATAAGCACTACATATTTCTGTATATTATGCCATGATTAATATGCTTCTCAGTATGAAATTATTTAATTCTGCTTAGGTTTCTATCAAGCAGACTGTGTGGTGTCCTAAACATGTGTTAAGTTTGAGCAACACATTTTATACTGCCATAAGACATAGCTTAATCAGGTACTACAACTTTATTTTAATCTCATCAATTTATATTTTACATATATGTAAAAGGGGGAGATTTCCAGCTTTCATTTGCAAGCAAAAAATGTTAAAAATACAAATATTACAGTTTAACTCTCCATGTGACACTTCTGGCCAGTTTTAAGGAGTGACCCATATGTCTGTGTTTGTGTGTGAGTGTGTGTGTTAGTGTGTATGTGTGTTTGTGTATGTGTGTGTGAGTGAGTGTGTGAGTGTGTGTTTATCTGTGAGTGTGAATGTGAGTGTGTGTGAGTGTGAATGTGTGTGAGTGTGTGTGAGTGTGTATGAGAGTGTGTGTGTATGAGTGTGTGTGTCTGTGTGTGTGAGAGTGTGTGTGTGAGAGTGTGTGTGTGAGTGTGTATGTATGTGTGAGAGTGGGTGTGTGTGAGTGAGTGTTGTGAGTATGTGTGCGTGTGTGTCTGTGTGTGAGTGTGTGTTTATGTGTGTGAGTGAGTGAGTGTGTGAGTGTGTGTGTGTATACATGTGCTGTGTGTGAGTGTGTAGAGTGTGTGTGTGTGTGAGTGAGCGTGTGTGTGTGAGTGAGCGTGTGTGTGTGAGTGGGTGAGTGTGAGTGTGAGTGTGTGTGTGAGTGTGTGAGTGTGTGTGTGTGTGTGTGGCGAGTTGCCACATGCATGGGCATCATCACAATCAATAAGCACCTCACTCGGGAGGTGTCCAGTCGGAGACTATGATCCAGGCAGCCCTGTTTGCCTGCCCAAGGGTTAGTTGGCTGCCCCACTTGAAACCAGGCACACACGTGATGACCGAAGCAATTCTCTATGATCACATTTACCAAAGAGAATCTTTTCCACACGTGTGCAGTGCAACAAGAACATGGTTGGTTGGTTGGTTGTTGGAGTTTTACGTTCTCGGCAACAACAACAATTGGTTGGTTGTTGGTTTTATGTCCTGGCAAAATCTAAGGTAATATCATCACAGGTACCAACTTGTGACAGTGCACACTAATAGCAACTTTATAGTGTAGCCCCACTGGGAAATTAGGCCGCTGGCACCATGACCTGACATCCCACTCAGTCACATTATCCTGACACTGAGCCAACCAGTCCATGCTCTATCCTAACAATGCAGAGTGCCTGGCTAGGGAGCATCAAGTATCAATTTTTAAGTCATTGGTTTGACTTAACCGGGTTTTATGATCTACCAAAACAGGAGACGGACGCTCAACACATTTCAGCCATCCCGTCTGGTAGGCACATGCGTTATGACAGAAACAATTCTCTATGATGAAGTTAATCAAAGACCTTTTCCACACTTGTGTAGTGCAACGACAAAAAGTATATAGGTTGTTAAAAGTCAATAAGAATATTTTACTCAATATCTGATGCTTTTGAGTTTCTGCCATATATCTATAATAAATATATTAGCTTGATCATTATAATCTACTTTATTTTAGATTTGAATAGGTTTTATCTAAAATTGCTAGCTTTGGAGCTATTTGAAGTGAATACATGCAAAATAACCCGCCAATGTGTTGCTACCTTGTCGTGGTGGGGAGGCTTGTGTGCCTCCGTGACCATGAGAGCTATACCCGGTGGGGGCTAGCCCCCTGACAGGTTTAACCAAGCCGGGCAGGACTCATGGTAGAGGACAGACTAAGAGCAGCAACTGGTCCTCCAGGTTGGGGGTTGGGCGTGGGGCCAACAACCCCCACCCCGGAAAAAAAACAACGTTACAGAATCACGAACAAGAAACTCAAGGCCCAGGACCGGGAAAATTGGAGAGCCCTTGTTCGTGGCCTATGCCCAAAGTTGGGCGGTAGGCGACACGTTCATCTACGACACGGCTGAGGAGGTGTTTGTGTGGATGGGCGCTGACGCCTCAATGGGCGAAGAAGAAGAAGAAGAAGAAGAACGTGCAAAATAACTTTGGTCTGCACACCAATATGCTGGACATTAAAGAGTTCTGATTTGCAGTACTGATGGGTTCTATTACTTTGACTTAATATTCCTTCCCTGAAGAAATAAATGCTTCATAAGTGCAGCAGTATCTAAGTTGGATATGCAGGATAGAATGTTGGTAAGTGTTTCGGTTTTGAAAAGTTCAATGGGTGATATCGTGATTTGGCAATAAATGAATGCATGATGTTGAATGACAAACTATTGATGGTATTGAGGGTGGATATTTTATGTGGAAAGTTACCACAGTATAGACATCGGCATTTTAGGTAAAGTGGCATCCTTCATGTAGATATATGCCGGCTCACGGAAGGCAATCACACGAAGACCACTGGCCCCTTTGAATAATGCATGTTATTCCACTATACGAAGAGTGGTATAGCTATTTGGGTACGAAGAGTGGTATAGCTATTCGGGTATATAAATAACTATAGCACTATTTGTGTACACAAATAGCTATAGCATGTTTCATAGAGGGCACACTAATAGCAATAAGATTGGTGTAGTTATTTGGGTACGAAGAGGAATATAGCTATTTGCATACACAAATAGCTATTATGTGTGTACATAAATAGCTATAGCATGTTTGCACACAAATAGCTATAGCACTATAGCTATTTGTGTACATGAATAGCTATAGCCCTATTTGTTTACACAAATAGCTATAGCACTATGTGCAAATAAATAGCTCTAAGTATAACATAATTTGTACATGAATAGCTATAGCACTATTTGGTTTTGTTGTTTTATGTCCTAGCAACATCTAAGAGCAGATCAGGACGGGTACCGACTTGTTACACTCGTGGTGACTTTATAGTGCTGTCCCATTGGGAAACCAGGCCGCCGGCACCATGACCTGATATCCCACTGTCACATTATTCTGACACAGAGCCAACCAGTCCTTGCCCTATCCTATTAATGCCGAGCGCCTGGCTAGGAAATGACAAGTATGCATTTTTAAGTCATTGGTTTGACTCGACGAGGGTTCGAACCCACGACCCCACGATCTACCAGCACAGAAGACGGACGCTCTAACTCATTGGGCCATCCCATCTGGTCTGCACTATTTGGTACACAAATAGCTATACAAACATACTTGTGCACACAAATAGCTATGGCACAAATAGTTATAACACTATTTGGACATGAATAGCTATGGCACTATTTTGCACACAAATAGCTATACAAACCTATTTGTACATGTACAAATAACTATAGCATAAATAGCTATAACACTATTTGTGTACACAAATAGCTATACAAAGAATGGCATCGCTATTTATACAGAGCAGGATAGCTATTCATGTATGAAGAATACGAAAGTTATTTGTGTACATAAATAATAATTTAGTTATACTAGACTTACTTGTAAGTTGTGATATTACTAAGATTGTTACGAATCTACGATTACGAAGGTAAGGAGCAGGGGAGAGGTCAAACCTGTGCAGACCCGGAAGTAGCCTCAGTATTCAAAGTGGGAGGAAACAAAAAACCTATTAATTTTCTATTCAGGAAACCCAGACCCTGTATTTTTCTGAATTCCTATATTTTTATACTTTAACTACACGGTGAGGGTGGGTGGGACCCTGCTCCTTACCTTCGTATTTGTAGATTCATAAGAATCTTAGTGTTTGTGGCCTATGCCCAAAGTTGGGTGGTAGGCGTAAGTAAGTCAGTATCTTAGTAATACCACAACTGACAAGTAAGTCTAGTATAACTCAAATATTCCTACTTCATCTTCCGAATACCGGAAGGTAAGTACCCGGGGAGAGTCTTTGTAGCCTAGTTTTTTGCTTTCTGACTTATGTCCTCCTTGTACTCCTTCTCTTCATTCCTTCTCATCTGTTTCTTAGTCAACAATAATTTACACAGTTTTTTTGGTAGTTTATCTACACCAATTTTTTATTGTTCATGACTCATCTTCCACAGTTGCGATATCTATATCATTCTCTACTCTAAGCAGGCCATCAACATTTTTCAAACCACATATGTATATAGCCATCCTCGCATGCAGAAGTCCCTACTTAGGCTTATTTTCTAGCTCTACTTAGGATTGTTCTTTGCACTTCACTTGGGTCCTCCAGCAACTTGTGGTAGAACCTGGCAAAACTAGCACTGTTCCGCCATGATGCATTTCGCATGATCGCGTTCAGGCTTACTCCCAATACCATCGCTCAGGAAGCTGACACCCCTTGCGTGCTGTGTCCCTTGTATCTGGTGGTATCCACCCCAGATAATTTCATGACACTCAATGTCCATCTGGCTAAAGTAGCCCGTGAGATTGGCCCATGTGGCCCGATATATGAAATGAGCAATTGTGTGCAGTCCCTCCTCAGTTGGAAGGTGCATGCAATATATCTCTTCAAGGCTCTAACTACACATAATCTCCGTTCGTCTTTGTTTTCAAAGAATCTTACTCAGTCCAGCGGTTGGCCCAGTTGGTTATGTTTTAACAGACATTTCATTTTAAACACAATAGAATCGCTCTAAATTCTCATTCTGTCTGGGACAGCACTAATAGTAATAACAATGTAAGCTTATGCGATAATAATATCAGGCTGAGCACCGAATTGTTGCCCACGCCTTGTATCCAATTCAACACATTTTCCATACTCCAGAACAGGTCATATCTGGGTTGCGGCGGTCTCTGCTCGTTGCAACTCTTACACAACCATTTTACCAAATAATGTTCGCCTACCGTACCCCTGTTGACTCTTGGTAGAATTAGGCTTACCGCACAATGTGCTGCATTTACAGCATCATAGCCCACACCTGTCTCAAAACACATACGTAAGTATTTTAATACCTGGGCTCGGGGTGGGTCTAGCATGCCTACCCCTTTCTCTAGTGCCCACACTCCCCATCTGTTGATGTGGGTTTTATAGCATAGTCTTATGGATCATCTCCACATATATTGAAAGTAACTTAGCATCCTCTTGTCTACGTCATAACCGTCTAGCATTCTGGCCAGAAGTGGTAGGCCATCAATCGTGAAGCTGTGACCCCCTGTTTGTTGGACTCGCTTCTTTGGTGGTTAGTTCCAATTAGGTTCCCCTCTCCTCTTGGGAACTCTACGACTTCCTTCGCTGCCCCTTGCAGTAGGGGGTGCCATGGTTGAGCTGGCCAGTGGAGAGCCACCACTATCGCTGCTACGTCTTCCCTCTGGATCTTGCATACGGATAGGCTTATCCTTACCAGTTCTTAATGGTGTTGAGTCACCCACCTGGACAGGGTGGCTCACTTCTGAAAATCCCCTCATTTTGGGGTGCCCTGGCTTCCTCCACAGTTGTTTGGAGTCCTGCCATACTTGGCGTAGTCGTCATTGGTTCTGCTAAACCAATGTTAGGGAGGTAACTGTCTCGCTCCCCAGCTTGAGGAACCGCGTCCTCGGTTACCGCGGAATCTGCCGGTTACCTTGCCTCTGCTGAACGTGTTGGTTCCATGGTTCTGGTGCTCATGCGGGTTTCGTCTTTTTCCCCTGTATGTGTTGTTAGTTTGCATACAGTTGTCCAATGCTCGCACAGATTTCATCAGCTGTTTGTTTCGCTCCGCCAAGTTCTCTCCTAGCAGATACACTGTTGGCTCCGGCAAGTCTCCGTAGACATCTCTTTTCGGTTTGATAAGTTCCTTCCCAAGGCGTGAGTGCACTACCTTGGTTATGCTCTGTTTTCTGTCACACCAACATCTTGATAGCATTGAGCATGTTGATTGTGTGCTCTTTCATCTCTGGGTCAGCCGAGCCTCACTGTCGTATTATGTCCATGACAGACGCGATCGCTGTAAGTGATCCCAGCACTCCTTTCGTTGCGGTTAATAGTGAGCTCTCACCATCTCGTCTCACTTCCGCGAACCGAATCTCTTCATTTAGGGCCTGGACACGTGCTGCTGGCACATCCGCCAGACCTGTGTATTGGTGTGAGATCTCCCTCAGCGTCTTGAGTGTTTTGGGGCCTCCTTTGGTGGGCCCCTTATAGTAGTGGTGTATAACTCCAGCCATGCTCTCGCTGATTGTTTTCCTTGCCGCCACTGGTTTTTGCACTTTCTTGTACACCTCCTGGAGTTATTTCAATAGGTTTCCTTTGTGTTACCCTGTTGCCAGTTTGAACTCTCGCGTCCTCCTTGGCGTGTCAGTTTTCGTTGTTGTTGTTGTTGCTGCTGCCTCGGCTGGCTTTGCCTTCACCGGTTCTTCCACCACCGCGTTCGGTGGTGGTGGCTTCCAAAAACTGCTGAACGGTGACACCGTTGCTGGGCTATCAACCATCACTTTTTACCTAGTTGTTGTTGCGGCACTAAACTTTACTTGTAATGCCGTAAGCTGCTCATTTATGTTCAAAGAGCCTAACGAATCCCCGTCACTCTCTTCTTCTTCATCTCCGTACACGTAGGCATCCTCTTCCTCCGTGTCTTCATTGTAATCCCAACCGCCGCTGCAAGCGGCGCCACCATGTTGACCTACATAGCCACATCCTCCTCCTGCATGCTCCTCCAGGCGGCATGCTCTTCTTCTCTTAGGCGAACTTCTTCTCATTCTGTCTCAGCCACTTTATGCATTTCCACCATCTCTGTATACATCCTTTTAAATTCCGACATGTCATTCGCCGGCTCCGGCTGTGTGTGTTTGACCCACATGAGTCATTTCTGCATGTTTTGACCACTGTTTTCGGCTTCGTGTCCGCCATCTTTTTTCGCTTTGGTTTTGCCTCAGCGTCCTGTGTCTCCGAGTCACTCCCGCTCAGACATGGTGCCATTGTAATTGCTGGATTTTCATCCGTGGACATCATTCTTGCCATGGGCACTCCACTCCCTTGTGCTTTTGTGACCAATCTGTTAGCTCACCGAGTATCGGGATCTTGCTTTTTAAGGCCGAGCTTGTGTAGGTGCATGTGTCTCGCAGTCTCAACAGATCTGTCACGACAGGGCATTAGAAACATTTTTAGTATCGGTAATACCGTTGCACAACATAATTTGGCACAATTTCACACTTCACACAATGACCACATCATCATAACACAATTTAACATTTCCATCTAGTAATTTACTTACCTCTAAACTCTTTTCTTTCTTTTCTTTCTAATCCCCCTCCAACTGGCTGTTGCTCCTCCTCTGCCGAGTTGTGTACTGAGGCTAATTCCTGGTCTGCGCGGGCTTGATTCCTACCCGGGTACTTAACTTCCCGTATTCGGAAGATGAAGTAAGAACCATAGCAATTTTTGTGTACACAAATAGCTAAACTATGTTTCGTAGAGTGGAATATCATGCATAATTAGAAGTGGACAGTTGGTGATTGCCTTAAGTCAGCTGGCATATATCTTACATGAGTGATGCCACTTTACGTACAGCACCCATGTCTATACGGTGCTAACTTTCCACATAAAATGTACACCCTCCGGACACCCATAGCCACAGGGCAGGTATGTCCATTCAACACATCTCTAGGTGCATAGTTCACAGACCCTCACCTAAATGCTAATCACTTATCGGTCTAGTAATGGTAAACACACATTTACCAAGACCTCAGGGTTAAAAGTTATACACTTGAACCATAGCTGGAAAAGCTAGGTTAAATAGACAAAGATGCATACAATTTTCTAAACCGAAATGCTCTACTAGATTTGATTATACATATCCAACTGAAATACTGGTGGACTTACTAAGCACTTAATATAACCTGTTACTGTTGAAACCTTTGTTGTCAGAGCTTTGATGTGCATACCAAAATTAAATTGGTATCTTTTCACTTCCAATATCTGCAAAGTTAGCCATTCAAAGGGGCAATAATCTCACCCGCACACCTTAAGTTATTCACAATTATCACGATAAAAAATGACTCATCACAGTCGCGCGTAAGGCAAGTTTCGAACCAACACTTCTTGCCATTCCGGGGCTGGCTTGCTAACCATTACCCGACCAAGGCTCCCTGATGCAATCACCGTATCCATGCCTACCTGTCTATGTGGCTTGTTGCCTGAGAGATAAGTGCAGGCTAGGACATTAGGTTACACATATTATATAACCTACCGATATATGCAAGGTTGGCAGCGTTCTAACTGGTTCTTATGGTTGTTATAGAGCTGGTTGGTTGTTGGAGTTTTACGTCCTGGCAACATCTAAGGTCATATCAGGATGGCTACTGACTTGTGACAGTGCACACTCATGGTGACTTTATAGTGCTGCCTCACCAGGAAATCGGGCTGCTGGCACCATAACCCAATATCCCACTCAGTCACATTATCCTGACACTGAGCCAACCAGTCCTTGCCCTATCCTATTAATGCAGAGCGCCAGGCTAGGAAGCGACAAGTATCAATTTTAAAGTCATGGGTTTGACTCGACCGGGAACCAAACTCCCGACCTTCCGCATGCGAGGCCCGCGTTCTACCGCTTGGGCCACCGCGCCGGGTTTGTAGAGCTGTGTTATACCAGAAGTGTTGAGTAGCCTCCATTACCAGGTTATTGGGTCCACATCATTTCTGCCTTCCCGAGTGATTGCAGAGGTGCGTGACATTTCATTATCAGTAATATCACTGTGATTGTAGCTAGTTTGGTTTATTAGGATTATGCCCTAGCAACATTTTAGATCAGATCAAGATGGTTACCGAGTTGTAATATTGTGCATTCGTGACAGCTTTATAGTTCTACGACACTGAGTAAGATGTGTACTCACTCACTCACTTACAGCATCCTGCGGAGATCGGGGGGATCCGAACCCATTGGTTCGTGGGTTCGAACCCTGTTTGAATGAAACCAATCCGGACATAATGCAACCAGTCCTTGTCATATCCTGATAAATGCCAAGCACCACTCCAAGGTCGCGATTCGTATTAAAGTTGTAGCTCTTTGGGTTTTTACTCGGCATGGGATTGAACTCCCACACAGAAGGCATGTGTCCTACCCAGTCGGCCATCCTACTAGCTTATATATACCGGGTGGAGGGACATGCTGGTCCTGTATGCATGGCGACAATAAGCATACTTATTTGTGCCACACATTATGCCAGCCATTATTACACAGCATTGACTGCTGTCAACAAATTGGGAACATTAAAGCTGCATAGTCCGACGAAAGCATCAAATATTATTAAAGCTGCATAGTCCGATGAAGCATCAAATTTCCAAAAGCAAATCCCTGGGTGTGCGATCTCCAGCCATATGCATGAAGAATTATTTATCGGCTCCGGTGTTAAGGGCGGCGTTCGGCTTAGCTAAAGCCAGTGTTGAGAAATGGGTCACAGGGTATGTACGGTGCCAAATCGTGCTGGCGTTAGCTACCATACAAGTTATTTATAGATTTGGGAAATCCCTCTGAGCCTGTTCCCGGCAAGCACTGCTATTTGACAATATGGCCACCGATACGGCGGCAGCGGCGAAGTTAATATCGCTTCGATTATTGGTTTAATTTGACCAAAATTTGGCGGCAGTGTTAATATCGGTTCGATTTCTGGTTTAATTTGATCAAATTTAATTGTTTCTGGACCGCTATTTGCAAATATCGCCGCCGATTCGGCGGCGGCAACTTGTTTTGTTTATATCGGACAGTATGAATATTGCCACCGATGTAGTGGTGGCGTTAATATCGCTTCGATTCTGCGGTTAATTTGAGCAAATTTCACTTTTTGAGTATGTAATTCTGTTAAATATGATAACATTGAACAGATTTGGGCCTAATCGGTAGCTAACACCACCCTTAAACTTGGTACACAGTGGTGTTAGCCTACCCGACCTTAAACTTGTGGTGTTTCCGTAACACTGCTCCATACATAGCGACTTTTCGCTGCTAAACCAGAAATCCCGTCCAAACCCAGTTTTGGCTTGCTAACACTGCTCCAAGCATACAGTCCCAGAGGTTTGCGATTTCCTGCTACACCGGGTTATGGCACAGAATATAGACTGGCCTTCTATCATGCCAGGTCTCTGCATATTTGAGTAAACACACAGAAGTCTCAGCAGGTATTTATTCACACTCAGAGACCCAAGAATTCGGGTCGATGCATTGATATACTCTCGTAAAACATGAAAGAAATACAGAATAAATTGCATATATACAGTAAAACCTCTCTAACCGACCACCTCCCCAGATCGACCACTCCCCTATATCGATCGCTTTATTTGGGTCCCAACGATACCACTGTAATCATATTTTAACTCCCTAAAGCGACCACCTCCCTAAATGGACCACTTAAAGTCGGTCACAAGGTCGGTCGATTTAAAGAGATTTGACTGTATACTACAAAATAAAAACCCACAAAAAAACAACCACAACAAACAACCCCCCCCCCCCCCCAAAAAAAACACTCCAAAAACCAGATACCTCGAAGTGAATCACAGTGTCAGTAGTAGGAGTATAAATTTACAGTCTGAATGGGTTACAATTACTGGAGGACTTTGTTTCAGCATAATAAATAGTCCTACAAAGAAACGATACAAAAACTCGTCGAGATGGCTCGAAATAGCAGCCCTGTGTCTTTGGAAATTTGCCACTGAACTTTCTCTGCTGCTTATTAATCGTCGTGTTATCAAAGAGGCACTGTGAACATGGTACAAATAAATGCTTACATGAATCAAAAGTGAAATAAAATAATGGAAAGTGACCGGAGTGGGTGGTTAGATGCGGGTTGCCGGGAGGGAGGGGCCCGGAGGGGGTGGGGTGGGGTGGGGTGGGGGGTGGGGGGAATGACCGGAGCCAGTGGTGACTCAGGTGTTAGTTTGGTATAAAAGTGGGGTGTCATGAACATGAATGCAAACATGTTGGCAGGTTGGAGTTTTATGTCCTGGCAACATCTCTGGTCATATCAGGATGGGTACCGACTTGTGACAGTGCACACTCATGGTGCCTTTATAGTGCTGCCCCAGTGGGAGACCAGGCGACCAGCACCATGACCTGATATCCCACTCAGTCACATTATCCTAACACTGAGCTACCAGTCCTTGCTCTATCCTATATAATTCAGAGCGCTTGGCTAGGAAGCGACAAGTATCAATTTTTAAGTCATTGGTTTGACTCGACAAAGGTTGGTTGGTGCCATTATTTAAATCTATATAATAAATGATATAGTACATATCTATATATTATATATCTATATAAATCAATATAATATCTCAGGAGCGGCGCTCTATTACGTTATCTGGCAGAATCAGTGTACATCTATTTGTGAATAGCAGAGCAGATAAATGGCAGCTGCATAGGTGAAAAACAATAACACCAACAACAAACACCACAGATTATTTCCAAAGCACAAACTGATGAATCGGTAGTTACTTGTGTTTTTGTTTAAAAGAACACTAATTTCGCTGTTTTAACAAAACATTATTTTTACTGCGAAAAGACACGGCTTGCAAATTATTTAACAAAACTTAAATCAATTGATAGTGGCATGGGAAGAAGTATTCTTTTGGGGTCATAACAATATATATATATATATATATATATATATATATAATATACATACATTATTTATATATATTATGCATAATACATATAAATAACATGGACTTAAATCGCACAACAAAGAGGTTATTCCTTCTTTATTTTAGATAAATATATTAGGTTGATAATTGTAATGCACTTTACTTTAGCTTGAAGTTTATTTTGTTTTTTTGTGTGATGGTTTAAAGTCGAGTAAGTCGCATTGTGGCTTGTTTTCATCACTTAACAGCAATAGTCTAAATTTGGTAGTAACCTTGTGATCTTAGCTGTTAGTAGTTATGATAGTTAGTTAGTTTTTTTGTTGTTGTCTTTTTGGTGCCAGTAACCATTTTAAAGGGTTCACGTTTTAGATATTTGGAGTGAAAGCAGGAAAATGTGTGTACACACAAAATTCTTGACATAGGCTTTATTTACTGACTTTAAAACATCGATACAGCACAGAAACACCAAACTGCGATAAATGTTTCAAGTTGCATAGTCCGATGAAGCATCAACTGTTTAAAACCAAAACACTCACCTACATTTGATTCTACATTCAATGAGGCTGTATTTATACTGTCCATAGCATGTAAGCCCGGGTACCCAGGCTCGTTTTCAATGCTGGCCAGCTGTAGTCTTATCAAACAGTAGCTGCTGATAAGTTTTTTGATTGTCTGCCTTTCAGTAGCAGATAGATAGTCTGTTGGTACGTTTAGTAGCCTATGTTAGTTTTTTTGGGCCCTCTTGGCATTGTATCTAACTTAGATATGGATACACTTATTATGCATTTGTTGCTACATAGAAGGGCATGTCAAGTCAATTTAATAAAACCTGTTAAGCCTATGGTGTCAGAGTTTTGGCATGCTTGCCAAAATTAATTTGGCATGTTTGCGCTTCAAATATCTCCCAAGTTAGCCATTTAAAATAAAAGTCACCATAAACCAAAACAAGGTGGATCATAACAATCAACTTAATATATTTATCTCAGAAAAATGGCAGAAACTCAAAACTATCGGATTATGCAACTTTGATGAATGCACCAGTATTTAAGTCGGATAATTTAGAATCAAATCTATGTCACTATTTTGGTCTCGAAAATTGCAGGCTGGCGCATCGGTTTGTGCAGCTTTAAAATTCCGAATGAATAATTTATCAAAATTCCCCTGTTTTATCAGCAAGCGATTTGTTGATAAAACTGGCGCAGGTATAAATGTCACGCTGCCATACCTGAGGCCCTGAATGTGCATTGTAAAGATCACCAGCTGCCTGCTTCTGAATCCCACAATCCCACAGCCCCCGCTATAACACCACAGCGCATTTAGGAGATCACCACTTCCGGGTAATTCCTGAATAGTAGCTCAACGTGGCGCAAACATAGATAGCCTTATCTAGGAGCCTGGCCACCCATTGAAATAGGGCCAAACAGAACGGTGCAATGGATTTCACATATAATATAGAAATACCATGTAATATAATGTGTAACATATCACGATTAACAAAATCTAATACCATGTAATATACTGTGTGATATGTTACAATTAACTAAATCTAATACCGTGTAATATACTGTGTGATATATTACGATTAACAAAATCGAATACTGTGTAATATACTGCGTGATATAATATGATTAACAAAATCTAATACAGTGTAATATACTGTGTGATATATTACGTTTGTTTGTTTGTTTGTTGTTGTTTTACGTCCTAGCAACATCTAAGGTCATATCAGGACGGGATATATTACGATTAACAAAATCTAATACAGTGTAATATACTGTGATATAATACGATTAACAAAATCTAATACCGTGTAATATATAGTGATATATTACGATTAACAAAATTTAATACATTGTAATATACAGTGTGATATATTACGATTAACAAAATCTAATACCATGTAATATACTGCGTGATATATTACGATTAAGAAAATCTAATACCATGTAATGTACTGTGTGATGTATTACAATTAACAAAATCTAATACCATGTAATATACTGTGTGATATATTACGATTAACAAAATCTAATACCATGTAATGTACTGTGTGATATATTACAATTAACAAAATCTAATACTGTGTATCACGATGTAAAGGTTCCTCCCGTGCGGAAGGTCCGAAGTTCGAATCCCAGCCGAGTAACACTCGTCCCTACCTAGCTTGGCGCCCGGCATTAAAAGGATAGGAGGACAAGACCTGGTTAGCACAGTATCAGGATAATGTGACTGAGTGGGATATTGGGTCATGGCGGTCTCACATACTCGTAAGATAGGTTAAAACTACATAAACATATAGTCACATTCGATAATGAGACTTGGAAACATGCAACGTTATCACAGTAATGTCAATGCAATTACCAAAGCAATGTTTTTAAAAATATAGATGCACCCTGACCTCAGAAGATTAACGTGAACTAACTCCGTACTTCACAGTAGTTTAAACATTTTTTGTTTGTGTTAAACCACTTGACTATGTCACTATGTATGGAATGTTTTTGAAGGAAATGCTACATTAAATGTCTTATCTGCAAACCAGAGAAAAAGAACCTTCAACTTGGATGGCGTTCTTCCATTCAAGAAACGACAGCTTTACAAACTTGCTTTCCTTTTGCTAAAAGAAAAAGAAATATTAAAAAAATTAAGGCGTCAAGCATTATGCTGTTAAAAAGTTCAATAACCCGATAAAAGCATAATATTTCAAAGGCAAAACACTTATCTAGCCGTTACACTGCATATCCAACTTAGATAACGGTGCACTCATTATTAATAATTTTATTCGGGAGGTGTTGTAGGGGGGGGGGTACTTGACCCTGGGGGAGGGGGGGTAGTTGACACCCCATTATGAACATCAAAACTTGCTGATTTGGGCAAACGACAACACGACCTAGTTAACGTAGTAATGTCGTATTGCACTTGGCTTCAAGTTCAACTGGTGTTCACACACAAATACCGGACGCGGTGGCCGAATCGGTAGAGCGTAGGTCTCCCGCGCGGAAGGTGGAGAGTTCAATTCCCAGTCGAGTCAAACTAATGAGTTACTAAATTTATACTTATCGCTTCCTAACCAGGCACTCTGCATTATTAGGATAGGACAAGGACTGGTTCGCTTTGTGTCAGGATAATGTGACTGAGTGGGATATCAGGTCATGGTACTGGCAGCCTGGTCTCCCAATGGGGCAGCACTATTAGGTCGCCATGAATGCACACTGTTACAAGTCGGTACCCTTCCTGATATGTTGCCAGGATGTAAAATCCCAGCAAACATAAATATATCTACACACATACATTCATTCATACCCATACATACATACATACCCATACATACATACCTACCCATACATACATACATACACATACATTCATACCCATACATTCATATACATACATACATACATATATACATATATTCATACATTCATGCATTCATGCATTCATGCATTCATGCATTCATGCATGCCTGCATGCCTGCATGCCTGCATACCTGCATACCTGCATACCTGCATACATGCATACATGCATACATGCATGCATGCATGCATGCATACATGCATACATGCATACATGCATACATGCATACATGCATACATGCATGCATGCATGCATGCATGCATGCATGCATGCATGCATGCATGCATACATACATATATACATACATGCATGCATGCATGCATGCATGCATACATACATACATATATACATACATACATACACATCCATCTGCCCATACATTCACATCCATATCCATCCATCAATTAATCCATACATACATACATACATACATACATCCATGGGTCACTCTCCTGAAAACTGGCCAGAAGTGTCACATGGAGAGTTAAAATCTAATATTTGAATTTTTTTAATTTGTTGGTTGCAAATGAAAGCTGAAAATCTCCCCTTTACATCTATGTAAAATATAAATTGATGAGATAAAAAATAAAGGTGTAGTGCATGAGTAAGCTCTGTCTTATGGCAGTATAACATGTGTTGCTGAGATGTAACACGTGTTTAGGACACCACACAGTCTGCTTAATAAAAATCTAAGCAGAATTAAATAATTTCATACTTAGAAGCATATTAATCATTGCATAATATACAGAAATATGTAGTGCTTATATTGATTTTGTTTAAAGTAATTCCCATCCATGCTTTATTCACTGAATAATTAGTGTACAATATTTGTGTTGCATCCAGACACCACCAGTTACACGTGTGACGGAAATTTGTAATGTTATTTCTAAAGACATCAACTTCTTTTTTTTTTAAATTTAAGCATGCATACATGTTAATTAATACTTCCTTTTTGATTTGGGAACTGTTTTGTTTGATATATCAATGCAATACAAGATGTTAATAAGGATTCAACCATGTCCCATATGTCATGTTACAAATGGCTTTGACTGTAAAATGGGTTTTCTTTGCTTCAAAAACACTTCATAACTAAAAGGACCACAGTTGCACACAGTTTATTTTATTTCCCTTATTTCTTTCATCAAATCTGAACATGAATATGAAAAGTATAAAGAAAAGAATAAGTAGAAAGTTGTTTTATTGATATTTTAAAATCCCATCCCATGCTGACCAGTTTTCAGGAGAGTGACCCCCATACATACATTCACACACACACAAACCAACAGGTTTTTTTATATATACTTGACAACAGCAGCTGCCCATAACCACAAACAAGTGGCATTACATAGACCCCCACCTAACTGCGTGTGTTGTGTGATAAGTTAACACAAAATTGGTACTTGTCGCTTCCTAGCCTGGCGCTTGGCATTAACAGGATAGGGCAAGGACTGGTTAGCTCAGTGTCAGGATAATATGACTGAGTGGGACATCGGGTCATGGTGCCGGCAGCCTGATTTCCCAGTGGGGCAGCACTATAAAGTCACCATGAGTGCGCACTGCCACAAGTCGGTACCCGTCCTGATATGACCTTAGATGTTGCTAGGACATAAAACAACAACAAGCAAACAGACAGAAGTTCCGTCCTTTACACCAGTCCAGCCGCCGACCATTGAACCAACGGCCGCCAGCCGCCCCTGGGACTGCACTACAAGATGCCGACACAAACGGCCCTGTTTGGGAAACCCAACCTGCGAGTTGGAAGGTGAGTCAAGTGAGTGCTTAGGTACTGATACCCGTTTTCACATTCACCCCCACTCACTCACAGACATACATGCACATACGTGTGCGCACATACACACGCACGCACACATGCACGCACACACGTGCTTACTCACACATACATGTACATATGTGCGGTGGGGGGTCGGTGGGGGTAAACATAATGGCCCTGTCACATTACGACGCTTCTCGCCGTCGTGCCGCCAACGCGCAAAATAACTTTTAATCGTCAAGAGACGTCAAACTTTTCCGCATCAGCGCAACGTATTAGCAGCGTGCGGCCGACGTTGTGGTAAAAGTTTGGCGTGCCATCCTGATAGATGTATGTGTGAGTAAGCATGTGTGTGCATGCGTGTGTATGTGTGCACACGTATGTGCACATATGTGAAAACGGGTATCAGTACCTAAGCACTCACTTAGATGTTGGTAGGACGTAAAACAACAAAAAGCAACCGTTTGGCGCAACATGTGGGAACGAGCCTCGCGCGCGCGGCGCCTGCCTACCGTTCGCATAACGATCTTCCAGCGCGTTTAACGTATTTCGGCGCGCCCCTACCTTAGCTATAACGTTGGCACCTGCAAGCACAAAACTTTCGACGCGCCATGACGCGCGCCGCCGATCCTCCAATGTGTACCAACGCGCGCCTAATGCGCGCGTAACGCTTCCTGATGTTCCGCCCAAAAATCACATATGTCGACGTGCGTTGGCGAGAAGCGTCGTAATGTGACAGGGCTATAACGTATAAGTCACAGCGCCACACACGCAGGCGAAGTGAGCTTTTATTTAACGTAGAATTGTTGTTAGTACAATTCCACTGCAACACAATACAGAAACAAATATAGAGCTGGGCCGATGGTGGCGCCACCGGTACAAGTTGGTAAATTGGTAGGTGCTAGGGATAGGAGATATATTCCCTTACATACATTAATACTCGCATAATACATTATACATCACATATAATGATATATATATGAACAAAAATTAACTGCTAATCAGAGCTATGCAAGTCTCCATTCCATATCCACCAACACAATAGTTGGGAGCAAGGTTCGACACCTATACATCCACTTTATGCGAGCCTCGGAATGAAACAGTAATAGGCAGGCACTATCTGTCGTCATCCTCCCACCTCATCCATTACCGCATCCAACCGTCTCCAGACACGCACCGCTGGCACCTGATCTCCGCAGTAATAGACCGCCACTCGGGGAGGGGCGGGGATGGGCGGGGAGGGGCGGGAGGGGCGGGGAGAGGGGGCGAGGGGGGCGGGGTAGGGACGGGACGGGACGGGACGGGACGGGACTGGACGGGACGGGACGGGAAGGAGGGGGGAGGGAGGGGAGGGGAGGAAAAGGGAGGGGAGGGGAGTGGGGGAGGGGAGGGGAGAGGGAGGGAGAGGGAGGGGAGGGGGGAAGAGAGGGAGGAGGGGGAGGGGGAGAGAGGGGAGGGAGGGGAGGGAGAAGGGAGGGGAGGGGGAAGGAGGGAGGGGAGGGAGAGGGAGGGAGGGGGGGGAGAGGGGGGGGAGAGGGGAAGGGGAGGAGGGGACGGGGGGGGGGGGGGTAGGAGGGGGGAGTGGGAGAGGGGAGGGAGGAGGGAGGGAGAGGGGAGGGAGGAGGGAGGGAGAGGGGAGGGAGAGGGATGAGAGGGGGATGAGAGGGGAGGGAGAGGGGAGGGAGGGGGGAGAGGGGAGGGAGAGGGGAGGGAGAGGGGAGGGAGAGGGGAGGGAGAGGGGAGGGAGAGGGGAGGGAGAGGGGAGGGAGAGGGGATGAGAGGGGTGGTACTATCCTCCCGAAATCACCGCCCGGCAATGAAGGAGCATGGATATTATTGGGCGAAAATGGATGGTGGAATAGAGGGTGATTCAATCACAGACCACAGTTGAGAAGTGGAAGCTTCGATAGATTCTACTGCAGCCGTCAGTTGCTGCAGTCCCGGACGCGATGTCCGAATGGGTAGAACGCAGACTTCAAATGTGGAAGGTTGGGAGTTTGATTACCGGCCAAGTCAAACTAATGACATACCAATTTGATACGTGTTAATACCTCGCCTGGCGCTCAGCATTACAAGGATAGGGCAAGGACTGGTTAGTTCAGTATCAGGATAATGTGACTGAGTGGGAAGTCAGGTCATGGTGTGGACAACCTGGTCTCCAAATGGGGCAGCACAATAAAGTTGCCCTGAGTGCCCAGTGGCACACAGTGGATACCCATTATGATAATATGACCTCAGACGTTGCCAGGATGTAAAACCCCCAACAAACAGTTGATGCAGTTGCTACTGCTGCAATTGCTGCTGTTGTTTCCACAGTTGCTGCTGCTTCTCCAGTTCCCACTGCTTCTGCTGCTTCAGTTGCTACTGTTTCAGCTACTGCTTCTACTGCTGCTTCAGTTGTTCTATTTAGTCTGTTACAGTTCAACCGGGTGTGGTGGCTGAATCGGTAGAGCGCAGGCCTCCATGATGTAGACCGGGAGGTCAATTCCCGATCGAGTCAAACCAATGACATTACCAAATTGATACTTGTCGCCTCCTAGCTTGGGCTCAGCATTAATAATAATAGGACAGGGCAACGACTGGTTAGTTCAGGAGGAGGAGGAGGAGGAGGGGGAGGAGGAGGAGGAGGAGGAGGAGGAGGAGGGGAGGAGGAGGAAGGAGGAGAACAGAAGGAAGAGGGAGAGAAGGAGGAGGAGGGAGAGAGGAAGGAGGATAGAGAAAACAGAGAAGGGGGAAAAGGAGCGGGGAGGAGAGAAGGGGAGAGGGGGGAGGAGTGGGAGGAGTGGGAAGAGGGAATAGGGGCGGGAGGCGGAGGAGTATGAGAAGAGGGAATAGGGGTGGGAGGGGGAGGAGTGAGAGAAAAAGGGATAGGGGGGTGGGAGGGGGAGGAGTAGGAGAAAGAGGGAATAGGGGCGGGAGGGGGAGGAGTAGGAGAGTAGGAGAAGAGGGAATAGGGGTGGGAGGGGGGAGGAGTGAGAGAAGAGGGAATAGGGGTGGAGGGGGAGGAGTGGGAGAAGAGGGAATAGGGGTGGGAGGAGGGGGAGGAGTATGGAAGAAAGAGGGAATAGGGGTGGGAGGGGGAGGAGTAGGAGAAGAGGGAATAGGGGCGGGAGGGGGAGGAGTAGGAGAAAGAGGGAATAGGGGTGGGAGGGGGAGGAGTAGGAGAAGAGGGAATAGGGGCGGGAGTGGAGTAGGAGAAGAGGGAATAGGGGCGGGAGGGGCAGGAGACAAATAAGAAGGGAGAGGAGAGGGAGGGAAGGGGAGGATGAGCAGGAGGAGGGGGGGGGGACAGGAGGGAGGCGGGGGAAGAGGAGAAAGTAGAGCAAGGAGGATGTGCTCCCATTAAATACACCCTCCCCCACCCCAACCTCACCACGCCTCCCCGTATTCAATCTGCACACTTAGTATTCACTCAGTGGGAAGGTTGGAGAAACACTGCTGCCTTTGTATCAAGTCTCAGTAGAAGGCCTAGTCTCTCTCTCTCTTTTACGCAAACACACCACAGACACACACAGACACACACAGACACACACACACACACACACACACACACACACACGCACATCTGTACACGCGCTCACTGCATGCATGTAAACATACATGGGGGCTTTCCCCCCTCAACTTACAATACAGAACATCTCCCTGTGTGAGGCTGTTAAGCCTCAGATGCCCACTCGATGCCGACCAGCTGACTGACCAGTGGCAAATCTAAACCTAAGTGTTGCCATGGTAACAACGCAATTACACCCACATTAGTTTGATCAAGTCTTGTTTATGAATGTAAATTTTGTCACAAGACTGATATTTCTGTACCGGGATGAAAGTGTGGCCTGATAATGATATAGAGAATTCTTTTTATTATTTTTAAAGCACAGACACAGAAATACATGCTGAGGCAGTTTGCTGATAAGAGGCACATACCTTACTGTACATGGGTGATACTAGAATCACTACACTGATCCGACGGTTTTAAGTTTCTGCCACATTTGTTCTAATTAGGTTGATTATTATAATCTACTTGACCTTAGTTTGCAGTAACCTTGATTAAAGTTTCATAGTCCAGCGGTTTTGAGGTTGTCTTTTTTTCTCATCTTTTTTTCTAGATAAAATAAGTAGAATAGTTCAAATCTACCCTACTTCAGGTTTAACACTTCTTCTGTTTAAATAAATATATTCGACTTGATTACTGTAACCTTCTTTTTTTTCTCTTTTTTCTCTTTATTTTTTTTTATATATATTTTTTGTTGTTGTAAATATGTTTATTCTGCTGAATAATTCTTTTGTCAGTGCCGAAGCACTGGTCTTCCAGCCATTTTTCAATTCAGGGTTATTTACACAAAAGGTATATAGAATAAGGTGTACAATACCTGTTGAATAGACAATTTGCACCATGTAACACAATGAAATTCTGAAACCCAAAAGTTCCATAACAATATGGTACAGTAGTGTCATATAACCAGATCAATATTAGTCAGATCAATGTGAGTATTTACATAGTATTTAGAATGTAAGCAGAAGTTATCTTCTGTATTCAGTTGGTAAACTTGTAGTAAGTTTTAATGTTCAGTTGCAGTTAGGCAAGCGGTATATAAATGTTGGTTTGTTAGGAAAATTCTAGTGTAACTCTAATGTAGCTAGTTATGTGAGTTTATGAATTATGTTTTTGGGGTGGGGTTGTTAATAATACACTGGACCATCTGTGACCAGTGAAGCAGTGGGACCAATCCCAGTGCATTTAGGTCTTAAATTTGAAGTTACTTTTTGTTACTTTGAAGTAATTTTTATTTTAAATGACTAAGCTAGGAAATATCTGAAGTGAAAACATGCTAAATTAATGTTAGTGTGCACATCAGAATTCTAAAGATATTTCTGCAAAAAACACGGATTTCCCCCTCACTGTCTAGTGTCAGAGAATCGCGGGAAAATCCCGGAAGTTAGGTTTCAATTAACCTTTATTCTAACAAAGCAAATCAGGCGGTGAACTATTAGAGAACCGTGTAATCCCTCTCAGGGACTTCTGGGAAACAAGATGGCATCCGGAAATCAATATCCGGCCTAAGGAGTTAAATAGAATTCTTCCAAGGAACAAAGGAAATTAAGGCAACTGCCTAAAATAGATGGGTGTCGGCGGATGGCTGTGGGTGGAGGTGGAGATGGAGGGTGGGGATGGGGGGGGGGGGGTTGAGATGGCAGGTGGGGGGATAGAGATGGGCGAGATAGAGGTGGGGGGGGGAGATAGAGGTGGGGGGAAGATAGAGCTGGGGGAGATACAGGTGGGGGAGATAGGTGGTGGGGGGGGAGATAGAGGAGTACCATGACCCGATATCCCACTCAGTCAGATTATCCTGGCACTGAGCTAACCAGTCCTTGCCCTATCCTATTAATGCTGAGCGCCAGGCTAGGAAGCGACAAGTATCAATTTTATAAGTCATTGGCTTGACCCAACCGGGAACCGAAATCCCGATCTCCCGCACGCGTGGCCTGCGCTCTACCGATTCGGCCACCGCGCCCGGTGAGGGTAAGATGGAGGTGTGGGGGGGGGGGGAGGGGGGGGGGCACAATGTCTGGCGAGTTGAAAGATAATATCTACCGGAAGTCAGTGTTGGGAGAATCTTCCATCTCCTGCTGTAATCAACATTGAAGAGTGAACCAGGGAAGAAAAGCGCATTAGATTTTAATCAGTATGAATCAAACTTGCACAGGCCATGTTGATGAACTAAATCTTGTTAAAGTTGCATAATCCGATGGTTTTGAGTGTCTGCGACTTTCTGAGATAAATACATTAGACTGACCATTATAACGTACTTTACTTTGATTGAAGTAAGCTTTATTTTAAATGGCTAACTTTGAATATATATTTAAAGTGAAAAACATGCCAAATTAACTTTGGTAAACATATGCTGATATCATAAGCATCACCAATAACCCCCTTCTATGCATCAACACATGCTTATTAAGTACACCAATATCAAAGTTGCATATATAGGATCAAACCTAAGTGAGTGCTTTGGCCTTTAGAATTTGATACTTTCATCGGTTTATGCATAAGATGCTCGCCCTCCCCATCCCTTATTTGGGGCCGGTGTGGCGTGCTCAGCCGAGTCCCGTGCTCAGCCGTGTACCTATACTCAAACTCAAGGCATTGTCAATGGTCCTGAGTAATTTTCATACAAAAAATACAGAACAAGTGAAATATCTGTAAAACCACACCACCTATTAACAAATCGCTTGGTACACATATAGAAAACATCTTCACCAAAAAGATTATATTAAATTTATAAGGTTAGGGTTTTTGATTTCTATTAATTTTGATTAAAACTAATGTTTTGCACTGCAGCGTACCATCAAATCCAAGGCCATTGTCAATGGTGGTGAGCAATCTTCATACAGAAAATCCAGGAAAAGTGAAATATCTCTAAAACCACACCACCTAGAAACAAATCGCTTGGTACACATATAGAAAACATCTTTAGCAAAAACATTATATTAAATTTATAAGGTTAGTGACTTATGACCATTGACAATGCCTTGAGTTTGAGTATAGGTACACGGCTGAGCACGCCACACCGGTGACTTATTTCAGGAGGTCACGTGGTACTGCTGCCAGTGTTTGTGTTTACGGCCCTCGCCTGTATACACCGATCTGGACATTGCACAGGGCGGGAGTTTGGTTCCCGGTCGAGTCAAACCAATGACTTTCAAATTGCTACTTGTCGCTTCCTAGCATAGCGCTCGGCATTAATAGGATAGGCCAAGGATAATCTGAGTGAGTGGGATATCAGGTCATGGTGATGGCAGCCTGATTTCCCAGTGGGGCAACACTATAAAGTCACCATGAGTGTGCACTGTCACAAGTCGGTACCCGTCCTGATATGACCTTAGATGTTGCTAGGACATAAAACAACAAACAAACAAAGACTGCCTGAGTGGCACCATATGGTTTCTAACCATGTAATGACTGTTTATTATAAACACTGAGTAAACAGTTGCTATGCCAACTGACCTGTCAATTACTGGTTTTGGTTATTTGAATGGGAATTGCATTTTGGGGGGGGGGGGGGGGGAGTGGGGGGGAAACACAAACACACACAAACAGACAGACTACATGTGTAATGAGAGCACCACTAAGGAGGTTGGCGTGAACGCTGGCTCTCGTGTGACTGGGGTTTATCAGTCTGTATGTTTCTCTCTCTGCACCCTTCTCTCTATCTCTATCTCTTTCTCTCTCTCAGTATTTATCTCTGCATAAGCTTCCAGTGTCACAAGTGATATCTACTGCCAACCTAGATTCCTACTGTTGCTATACAAGACTCAACCATCTAAGTTGCTATGTTACAATCTTGCCCAAGGCATGCAATGCTCTCCAAGCAGTTTCTTAGAACGGCCAACTCTGTTACATGCATTTCCTAATGACAGGGGAATGCTTGGAGAGCTTTGGTGTCTGATATAATGCTTTGTTTCGACCTCCAGGTTAGTTTGTGTCGCTAGTAATGTTCAGAAGTGCAGAGTTATAACATTGTTAGTCATGTTAAGAGCTACATAACCTGTCTGGTAGGGCGGGGGGGAAACATCCGTCTGGATTCAGATCTTGTTAAAAAAAAAATACTGACCTAGAGAAACTAGCTTAGCAAAAACAGTTATCTTCAAGCCAAGAAGTTTGTTGGGGCTTTACATCCTAACAACATCTAAAGGTATATTAGAACAGGACTGTCTTGACAGTGTGCACGTATGGCACCTTTATAGTGCTGCCCCACTGGGAGACAAGGGTGCTGGCACCATGACCCAATATCCCACTCAGTCATCTCATCTTGGATTTGAGCAAACCAGTCCTTGCTTTATGAAGTTTATCCTACCAATGCTAAGTGTCAGGCTAGGTAGCGACAAGTATCAATTTTGCATGTCACTGATTTGACTCGGTCATGGGTTCGAACCCATGACCTCCTGCACAGGAAACCAGCCAGTGACACTATCGACTCGGCCATCTTGTCCCATAATTCACTCACAAAATAGAAGTAGAACCAGAAGTGCAGAACCATATACGGATATCAGCTGAACCCTAGACATTCTTCATATAAAAAAGAAATTTGAATAAATAAATATATCATTAATAAGAAATACTAAAAGAGTATCTCCCTTCCCTTTAAAAAAGTTCTCTTCTTCACAACAACACCAAGCTGTAAGCCACAGGTGTGTTCTGTACCTCCATTGTGTGTGGGACAATGGCATGGGCTGAAGATCACCACCAGCAGCGTGTTCCTCCCAGTTTAAGACGGGAGCGCATGCAAATCAGCCAAAACACTCATACGCGTGGTGGTTCTGCGAACACAGTACAAAAACCTCACCCAGACATCAAAGCTGAGGTTCGCTTGTTGGGGTTTTATATCCTGGCAACATCTAAGGTCATGTCAGGACGAGCACCGACTTGCAACAGTCCACACTTATGGCAACCTCATAGTGCTGTCGCACTAGAACTTTGTGTCCTAGGAACATCTAAGGTCATATCATGACAGGTACCGACTTGTGACAGTGCACACACATGGTGACTGTATAGTGCTGCCCCACAAGAAGACTGGGCTGCCCACACCAAGACCTGATTCCCCACTCAGTCACATTATCCTTATACTACGCTAACCAGTCCTAGCACTATCCTAGTAATGCCAAGTGTCAATTGTGTGAGTCATTGCTTTGACTCGGCCGGGTTTTCGAACCAACAACCTTCCGGACGCGAAGCCAGTGCTCTTACCAATTCGACCACCACGTCCGGTCAATGTGTACACAGGGCCACCATAAAGTAGGTCACCTAAAGCTAGTATAGCTTTAACTTACAGAGCGGAAACAGCAGGGCCCGTATGCACCAATCGGGGTTAGGCTTAGCCAGAGTTAAGGCTCTAGCCGCGGATAGCTACCTCAGGGTAGCGGGGGTGGTTTGAGAAAGGTGTGAATCGGTATGCACCAATGTTTTAGCCGCTGCGGATAGCTAACCGTGAATTTATTTATAGATTTGGGAATTCCCTCCAGTCGACAATATGTTTACTTTACACTCTTCGATTCGAAAATATTAATATCGCCGCCGTTACGGCATCAGCGTTAATCTCGCTTCGATTTTAGGGTTAATTTAATGAAATTTCACGATTTGAGTACGTAATTCTGTTAAATATGATCGCATTGAATAGTTATGGGCATAATATATTCGCGCCGATTCGGCAGCGACGGCGGCGGCCATGTTTAGTTGACGTTGGACAGTAAGGATATCGACGTCGCTGCGGCGGCGGCGAATTGTTTACTTTACGTTCGTCGATTCGAAAATATTAATATCGCCGCCGTTACGGCATCAGCGTTAATCTCGCTTCGATTTTAGGGTTAATTTGCATATGTAATTCTGTTAAATATGATCGCATTGAATAGATTGAGACCCACACACGCACACTAACCGCACCGGCTAGCAGTTAAACGTGACTTCAAGTCAGGGTAGCTTAGCCGAGGCTACGGTCGGCGGTTAGCCCTAACTCCGATTGGTGCATACCAAATTTTCACATTTAGCCCTGTGGGGATACCTTAGCCGTGGTTAAGGCCCTAACCCCGATTGGTGCATACAGGCCCAGAGCAGGAGTAGCTGATCATAAAGTAAACACCTAGGTCTGCATAACATAAGTCTGACATATTAGTCACAACTGCCACACCTACTCCACCCACCCCACCCTCTCATATGCCCTACTCCAGTAGCCTGTAAGCGCCGAGAGGTAGCGCCTCACTAGCATTAACACTGTACTTACTACATTTGCCAAAATAGAGACGTTTAAACGTGAAGTTACATTATCCAATGGTTGGCGTTAAACATAGTACAGTACAACCCCGTTAAACCAAGCTCGGTTAAACCAAACGATCAGTTAAACCAAACTTTTTTCGGCAGCCCGACAAAATACTACCATTTATCATATAAAAAAGTTGGTTAAACCAAAGTCAGTTAATCCAAACTATCGGTTAATTCAAACAAAATTGTCGGACACCAGGCCACTTCTGGTACAGTTAAACCAAACTTTCATGTGATTATAAGGTCATCTGAGACCCCACCATCTGTTTTATATGATAAATGGTAGTATTTTACGGGACCGCCGAAAAAAGTTGAGATTAACCGATCATTTGGTTTAACCAAGCTTGGTTTAATGGGGTTATACTGTATATACATATAAAAAAAACAAAGCGTCCATGTACATTGTATATTACATTCATAATACACGAGCGTTTTTGCCACAGCCAAGTCAAAGTTGAAGCCAAAGCTCGAGACCGGACGCGGTGGTCGAATCGGTAGAACGTAGCTTCCCGTGCGGAAGGTTGGGAGTTCGATTCCCAGTCAAGTCAAACCAATGACATACCGAATTGATACTTGTCGCTACCTAGCCTGGCGCTCAGCATTACTAGGATAGGGAGAGGACTGGTTAGCTCAGTATCAGTTAATGTGACTGAATGGGAAATTGGGTTCATGGTGCGATTGGCTTGGTTGGTCTCCCAGTGGGGCAGCACTATAAATGTGTCATGAATGTGCACTGTCACAAGTGTATACCTGTCCTGGTATGACATTAGATGTTAACTTGATGTAAAACAAGCCCCCACCTCTGCCAATTTGGACGTCCACCGCTGTGGATAACTTACAGCGTCATCAAAGGCCAGTTGCTCTCATACCATGTCTATGTGGTGTGGGAGGTTAAAAATCCCTTGGGTCGGTAAAAGTGTAGGCTCGGGCTTTCTATCACCAAACTGTCTAATGGTGAAAACAAGTCTAGTCAGACTTATCCATGACAGGCAGTATAAATCTTCAAGAAAAAAAAAAAAAAAACTCCCCAAGAAACAAACAAAACCTCACTATTAGTTTAAAGTAAATTCTGTTCTAAATGGCTAATATTGGAGATAAATGCTTCCATGCGAAATCAAAACTATCAGGCTTCTGCAGTAACAGGTTCTATTAAATTGACCTAGTATTCACTTCTATGCAGTAACAAATCTTTTACATTTTTTTTAATTGAGGGTATATTTATACTGTCCATAGCATGTAAGCCCGGGTAACCAGGCTTGTTTTCAATGTTGGTGTTGTCTTACCAAGCAGTAGCTGCTGATAAGTTATTTGATTGTCTGCATTTCACTAGCAGATAGATCTGTTGGTACGCTTAGTAGCCTATGTTAGTTTTTTTGGGCCCTCTTGGCATTGAATTGTTGTTCTATTCTTTAATAAGTGCACCAGTATCTATGTTGGATATTTAGAGTCAAATCTAAGTACATGTAATTGTTTGGGTTTCATGGGACTATGCACCTTTAAGGAGTGCACTTTGTCTCCACGACCTGAGCAACGTCTGTCACGACGCAAGGTTGGTTGTTCGCTGGTTGTTGGGGTTTTATGTCCTGACATCTAAGGTCATATCAGGACGGATACTGACTTGTGACAGTGTGCACTCATGGCGACTTTATAGTGTTGCCCAACTGGGAAATCAGGCTGCCGGCACCAGGACCTGATAATGTGATATCCCACTCAGTCACATTATCCTGACACTGAGCTAACCAATCCTTGCCCTATCCTATTAATGCCGAGTGCCAGGCTCGGAAGCGACAAGTATCAATTTTAATGTCATTGGTTTGACTCGACCCGGAACCGAACTCCCGACCTGCTGTACACGAGGCCGGCGCTCTACCGATTAGGCCACAGCGGCCGGTGTAAAGAGGCAACTGTTGTCATCGTTACCCGGCTGTACCGTACACAAGCGGGTGATGCTAGATCACCTTGGCAACCCCTGCTATCCCCGCCATTCGACATAACTAACCTTTTTTGGTTCCAACTCCATCTCTCAGTTTGCCATTCAGTGAATTCCTATGCATGATACTGATGCCTGTTTTGGGAGAGCAATCAGGGTTGACTTCGTTTCAGTTATGAAGGGTTTACGTCCTACCAGACCACACTGGACTTATTGCTTTTCCGTGCGGGAGATTGTGGGTTCGAATCCCGACTAAGTCTAACCAATTAATTACAAAATTGATACTTACCGCTGTTAAACAGGTGCTTGCTATTACTAGTGAAGTGGGCGAGACTACTCGACCGATTATTTGCGGGCTCACATTTCACGGGGGCACGTATTTTGCTCTTATTTGCGTGGGCTTGCAACTGCCACATTTGCAAGGCTGGGTTCCCTGCTGTAAAGCGTTGCTTGGATACATCAATTGTGACTATCCTAGCAACGATGGAAGGTCGGGCGTTCGGACCCAGACCCATCGGACGTGTTTTTGCACGCTCCGATGTTTTAGCCGATATTTAGGATTTTATTGTCGAAATTCCAAACTTATTTAACTTAATTATATGGGAGGGGATTTGGCTTATAACATACATTCCACTGTTGAACTATATTTAAATCATAACATAAGTTATATTGCTAAATTCATTCTGTTAGTAAGAGGTAAGAATAAAATGGTGAGCTCCTAAGAAGTGACATGAACGTTCCTTGCAGTCCTTACTGTCCTCCAGACTTATATTATTAACCGCTATGGTCAACTTCAGATTGCTATTTGGATTGCTCTATAATCTTATTTAATTAAGGGCCTTCTGCCAATGGTCTGTCAGGAGTTGAACTCTCCACCTCCGGCAATGCTAGTCAAGGGTCAGGCTGGCAGGGTGACAGACAACCGGCTGCAGGAGGCACAAGTCATTCACATGGAAACAATTATTTATATTAACACGTAGGGTCGCCTTAAGCGGGGGTGGAATAGCCTGACGGTTAAACTGGTGCCGTGACCAGGATAGTAAGGAGTGTAATACCTTTTAGTTCACTTCTGTATGCTTAGAAATTGTTTTTATTTTTTTTTATAGCTTATTCGGGTAGTGTTGACAGTGTCAGACCGGCGCCTGTTTTGAGGTTTCACACCATACCATGGCGGTTTAGGGAATACCCGGGGTTGCATTAATAATGGAGAAATAATAGTGTTCAACTAAATTGGTATTCCTGGTTTTCTTTCACGGCTAGTCGTAGTAATTTTTACTGTGAGGGCTACACGCCTTAGGGCCACAGTAGGGTGTTAAGGCGTCAGGCGCCCACCCAACATAACTACGTTACCCTTGTGTTGCTCTGAACGGATAGAGTCGAATAGGCGAGGATTAGCTACCCCAGCATAAGGCAATAACGGACGTTATATTTGGTTACATTTATTAAATAAAACAGAACAAATTAGCTACTGCGGCCTGCCGACATTAGGGTCGGTTCTAATCAAATGCTTAGTTGGCCCGAGGCAGATAGCTTTGAACTAGCCGCTTTTTCCATTTGTTACGGTGTCTCCTAGCGATGAAGCGCGTCGCGGAGTGGAGGCGACGTCAGGATGCGTGATTGGAGCTTCACGGCAGTAGTTCAGTAAATCTCCGACTGTTTGGTCAGGTTTGCTATGTGCTGCTCTGTTTTTTTTTTGTTTTTTGTTTTTTTAACTATTACTCTACCTTTTCAATTTTACTTGTGGTCTTTTTACACTTTTAGGCTTCTATTAATTTATTTAGTATACATTAATGTAATCTCTAAAAGTGGTCTTTTTAAACTTTTAGGCATCTATTAATTTATTTTGTATACATAAACTAATTTCCAAAATTGTCTAAATTTACAAGCGTATATATATATAAATATATTATGAAAATGAAATAAGTTAAAGAAACACTAATATCAACAGATATTACTGTGTATTTCACTTATTTTGCTCACCACTTGTTCTGGCTTTTAATCTTATTTCATTGGCATTTCTAAAGTGTAGTACAAATTCTTTTATTTTTGCATCTGTAACTTCATATGTTCTCTGGATTATGCAAGACACCAAACAGACACCGTCGTTGGAGGAACCATGCTCAGGGTAGGATATGTAGACCATAACATCAGTCTTCTATTTTAATGCCTTTATTTTTGCGCTAATGGTACTTTAGTTCAAAATTGGGGTTTGTTTGACATTTTTGGCCTAATTAGAGCATATCGGGAGGACTTTCTGTTTATAGTAAACCAAATCTCATGACGAACGCAGGTTACGGCGATATTGGCCTCTCGTAGTTGTTTTCATCATTTTTCTATAAACTGTCTTATTTTTGACTATTCTGGTACTTATTCCAAATTTAGGGGTTATTTTGTCATATTAATAGTACTTTAATTCCAAATTTGGGGTTTATTTTAACATGTTTTGTCCAATTAATGCATATTGGGTGGATTCTCTATGGAGATTAAGTCCAAATATCATGACGAACGCAGGGTACGGCGATATTGGCCTCTTGCGGTCGTTTTCATTGTTTTTCTATTAGAATGTCTTATTTTTTGCATTAATCTGACTTTCAATTCAAAATTAGGGTATATTTCTGCAGTATCGTTCTACTTGTCCATTTCTGATGGTTTTGGATGGTCAACCTGGTAATTAATGCTTCTTGAGTGGTTTTTGTAATGATATAAAATCCACACACAATTCACGGGTGGACGTTTGCTTTCGGCCGCGAAGTTACGGGGGTTGGGAGAGGCTTGTCAGTGCCCGTATCCATCAACAAATTGAGCGCGGTTGCTGGGCGACTGGTACACAATTTGCAGTTCGTCTGGCAGCATTGTATTGGTTCGAAGGTTGGAAGACTTTGAATATTGGATAATCCAGACAGCATTTATGTAATATTTCAAATTACTTTTAACCCACATTTGATTTAGTTGTTTTATATTCCTTCATATTCATGCATTCCGAATCGTTTTTAGTTTATATCAAGGCAATACGACGTCGACGAGATCGATTTTATTCGGCCGTTTTCGTCGTGTTACTTTATCTCTTATTTTTGGCATTATATTGCCATTCAGGTTATTTTAAATCCAATTACTAGTTATTTGTTTTATATTAATTCATATTTGCAAAGTTTTAGTTTAATATTAAAGGAATATGACGACGTTGTCGATATTATTCGGCCGTTTTTCGTTGTGTTATGTTTTAAACTGCATATTTCTAGCATTATTAAGCTATTACTGTCACTTTTAATTCCAATAATATTTATTATAAAACAGGTTTAGACTTGTTTAAAATTAACCCCGGCACCACCACGGTAGTGCTATAAATAATACACAAATTAATTTAGCCATAAATCGACAGCACCCCTACCGCAGTGCTATGTAGGTAATTATATTTCATTCAAGGTAGAAACCACAAAGTGCATAAGGCAACCAAATGCACGTGTTTATAAATAACATTAATTATATCATACTTAAACGGGAATAGAAATAATTTTCTATTTATTATGTGTTCCTTTTAATAACTCCAACTAACTTGGTTCTCGGCTCAAATATCAATATATGTGTCCCCCTTTTCTCAATCTTTATTCCTGTAATGTTTTACATTCACTTTTGTTAACCTTACAATATGTTTTTACATTCCACCTACTCCATAACGCTACACCGTGTCCGGGAGCCACGGCGACGTCTCTTCCGGGGCGTCACCGGTTTCACGGGGAGCCGGAACGTCAACCAGGTCCGCGTCCAACCACCAAATACCAAGACCAAGGCAGAGCCAGACGCGGGACGTACCCCCGTGGAACCGGCCACCACCATCATCGCTCCAGGGCACCACACCGGGTATTGTTTCGGGGTACACATTAATTTACGGGCGATTACTTATATGGGGGGAGGTCATTATTGAATAATTACTACACCAATACTCTTTTTCACACATGTCTTTACAAATATAACACATTTGATTGTGTATTAATTTTGTACATATCTTGTTGCATATTCATTTCCCTTGGTTCCCCAAATAATGTAGAGCAGAGGACCAGTTAGGGCAAGCGTTTAAATCGACACTTTTATCATACATTTTTTTAATTTTTAATTCATTTCTGGGTTGCATGATTATAAGGGGCTATTAATTTCTAGTAATAAATTCTCTCTGAGGGTATCAGCTGGTTAGTAAGAAATTTCATTTAAATTAACACTTTATAAACAAGTTAAATTGGGATCCATAAATTAAATTAAATACAAACTAAGCCTTAAACTAGTTTAAGCAAATTAAAATTTGTAATCCCCATGCACATGGCAATATTTTAGGCGGCCAGGGGGTTACATTATATAAAAAAAATTGGTCATGTGGAAGAGGTGAGCGTATTTTAGAAACCAAATTGGAAATAATATTCCAATTAAAACCGTATTCCAAATTTTAATTGGAAATAATATTCCAATTGAAACCGTATTCCAAATTTTAATTCAAAGGTCAAAGTGCTTCTTAAAATTAAGAAGTCTTCCAAATTTCATCCTAAAGGAGTCAACGTCATCTTACCAAAATCATTTAAAGTATCAAAGTACTATGTCATAAGTAAACCCTCACGTACAACCACCGGACCAAAAAAAAAAAAATTTAAATACTAGGACCGCAAACATATCTGAGATGAAAGTATTGCGAAGACCCGTCATAAACCAATTCCGGTGAAAGTAAAAGTAAATTATAGGATTAACGTTACACGGCAATTAAATTTCTGGTAAAAAAAAATAACCAACCCGTTGAGTAATGTACATATACCATGTAAACATCACCTATTATCCTAGAAAGCGTTAGGACACGTTGGTCCACTTCAGTAGTCATAGCATTTCAATATTAGTATCCTAGAAAATGGTTGGACACGTTGGTCCACTTAAAACATCAAAAATAAGAATAGCTTCATAGTTGTCAAAGCAAACGGCGGTTAAACTAGCCCGTGAACGGTTAACACTGGTGGTAATAGCACCAAAAACACCATTGTGTAAATTAGCTTTAGAACTGGTAAATGGCCATAGGCCAACCCGCTTTAAGCAGGCTTGCATGTAATACGAAAATGTCATCTCACTAAACAAATTAAATATCACACAAGCGTGTCATACGGTTCCCCGCGAAGAGTGCGAATCCACATACAACTTCAAATGTAACATACGGTTCCCCGTGAAAAACGTGATTCCGTCTAAATAAATAAAACTAATAAAACGGCTCCCCGCGAGAGTCGTGAGTCAACGTATAAATTTTAATGTAAAATTACGGTTCCCCGCTAGCTCGCGGTCCAGAAGCCACCCGCATGTAGGCGGTCTGTACTTCATAGAGAGGGCTGAGGCCATGGCCCGTGAATCATTCTAGGTGTAACTCAATACAAAAATTGTGTGTTGCAAACTACAACAATTAGGTTTGTACCAAACGGCTACGCCCGCGATTCGGGAGATCGCACCGTCCAGCGTTATACCATTCGCAGTACAGGAAAAAAAAAACAGCAACAATAAACTGAGTAATACCATAGTAGCACCCCGTATTGTCCGGTGACGAAAGTTCGACGAAATTTTAATAGTTATAGTATAACATACCAGCATAGTACTTAAATTTATCAACGATTTTGAGAAGTTGTAATCTATTTTATTCAAAAGCGGATTTTAGCGTAAAAGTAGTATCGACATTAACCAAGTAAACGACCTTCTTTCCGGTTTATTCGTGGAAATATTATTGGTCTATGGGGATGTGAGCAGCGGCCCCCCGGATTATGCCTTTTGCCCGTCCTTTGACGTTAACGGCAGTCGCTCCGAGGGTCCTGGCCTGTCTGGCCCCAATTTGCCAGGCAGCTTAGCTGGCGAGAAACAGGGAGCACTGCAACAAAATACCACAGCCCTGTGATGGTCTCCTTCTGAGACGGCGGGTATCCCCTAAGAGCGTGGATCAGGTACCACTAGTCCCGCTAGGACCTAATTTCAGGTACCCGCAGTAGCCTATTATTTTTCTGGTAATGATGATGTTTTGTACGGGTTCGTCCCGATCCATTACCAGGTGTCGGCCGCTCCGAAACCGGGACATCACTTGCAATCGATATGTGTGTTTCTCCATATCAGCGGGTTTTTCTTCATTTGCGAGTTAATTACCGCATCCATTATTTGGCATTTGGCTTTTCCTTTAAAAAAAAACAAACGGCACGCCCCTTCCCCGGATATTATCAACTGTTGTGTACGGTAAGTGAGACCACGGCCGGGCGCTTCACGGTCCGTGCGTTGGCACCATATTGGGTCGATACCGACACTGTTTACCGGTGGATATCCACAACACCAAAGGGTTAATTTCCACGAACACTCCGTGACTTTTGCTATTCATCTTGATCTTTCGTAAATCTCCCTAATATTTTGCCCTTTCCCAGGTGCAACTCAGGTCCCATGTGCAACTATTGCCTTATATTAGTCGACGTATTATAATTGTTGTATACTATGGTATGGTAGGTCTCAGTAGAAAACTTAAGGTAACATTGTTCTGAGTCATTGACTGTGGTCAATCGCGGTCCGACTTGGTCAGTAGCCAAGGGTCGACTGGGTATGTAGGGGTCGGAAAATTACGGGGCACGGGAAATTTCTAGGTAGTTCTTAAAGGGCCAAGGGGGCACCAACTAGTCCGGGTACTAACGGGGGAGGCCGAGAGATAACTAGCTTCATCGTTGGAACTGGCTAAAGTTATTTCCTTCCCCTGGGGAAGATGAGAAATAAATGGTTTCAACCCTGGAAATGGCCACGTTATTTTCTTCCATTGGTCGCTAGTTGGAGTAAAAGATACCAATTAATTTGCCCGTAAAAATTAGGACCACCCAGTTTGACAGGCTCCGACGGAGTCGGCCCGTGAGTTAAAAGGCTTGCGTGAATACGCATTAGAACAAGCAAATGTAAACGTTGTTTGGTACGACCTTCTCAGGTATATATATGGCCCGTAGATTCATTGCACTTGCGTGTCTACGGGGTTTTTGGAATTATTTACTAAACATCTTGAACGCAAAATGTAAACGTAATAATAATCTAATTTCAAAAGCCACTGTAATTTCAAAACCTCTGTAATTTTGTAGTCCACCGTAACTTAACGTTAATCATTCCTGCAGATCACTATAGGTAGTGCTGCAGAGTATCGGACGACCGCAAATAGTCACTTTGACACGGTCTTTATATAAAGTAAATATTATTATTCATTTAGCGTAGTCCCACCGTGTCTAAGTAGAGCACTCCTGCCAAATGTGCTATTTGTTGTCTAGCTTCGACGGCACGGTGGGAACCAACTGTTAGCTAGCGGACGGCCCTTTGCACCGTGTTTGCAGGGGCAAATGTTACTATTAAGCCGTTCTCCGGGCTCACGGCTCCCCGCCAATATTCTTGAATATGTATTCTAAAAAGAAATTCTTTTAATCGTAATGACCTATGTCAATACTATGTGACCAGATTCCTGGTCTCTTCCTTTCAGGTACAAAAACACAACGAGAAGTCAAGTACATGTCTTGCCTCCTGCACTGCTTGCAGGACGCGGGCCTATTTCACGGGAATAATTGTTGTTTGTTGCTACAGCCGCGAACCCTGGTAGTCTTTCCCACTTTTCCGTTCTTAGACGAACATCAGTTCCTGTTGTTCGTCTGGGGAGGCTGTGAAGTGGGCGAGACTACTCGACCGATTATTTGTGTATGGGGCTCATTTCACGGTGGGGCAAGTATTTTGTTCTTAATTTGCGTGGATTGGGCTTGCAACTCCTCCCTTTTGCGAGGCAGGGTTCCCTGCTGTAAAGCGTTGCTTGGATACGTCGATTGTGACTATCCTAGCAACGATAGGAGGTCGGGCGTTCGGACCCAGACCCATCGGACGTGTTTTTGCACGCTCCGATGTTTTAGCCGATATTTCGGATTTTATAGTCGAAATTCCAAACTTATTTAACTTAATTATATGGGAGGGGATTTGGCTTATAACATACATTCCACTGTTAAACTATATTTAAATCATAACATAAGTTATATTGCTAAATTCATTCTGTTAGTAAGAGGTAAGAATAAACTGGTGAGCTCCTAAGAAGTGACATGAACGTTCCTTGCATTCCTTACTGTCCTCCAGACTTATATTATTAACCGCTATGGTCAACTTCAGATTGCTATTTGGATTGCTCTATAATCTTATTTAATTAAGGGCCTTCTGCCAATGGTCTATCAGGAGTTGAACTCTCCACCTCGGGCAATGCTAGTCAAGGGTCAGGCTGGCAGGGTGACAGACAACCGGCTGCAGGAGGCACAAGTCATTCACATGGAAACAATTATTTATATTAACACGTAGGGTCGCCTTAAGCGGGGGTGGAATAGCCCGACGGTTAAACTAGGATAAGGCAAGGATTGGTTCGTTCAGTATCACTATCAGAGTAAAGTGACTGAGTAGGATATCAGGTCATGGTGCCAGCAACCTGGTCTTCCAATGGGGCAGCACAATGAAGTCACCATGAGTGTGCACTTTCACGAATCGGTACATGTCATGATATGACCATAGATGTTCCTAGGATGCAATGCCCCAACAAACAAACGATGTCACATGGAGGAATGGACAAATGAGTTGAGTGTCCGCATCCTGTTTTTGGTAGATAATGAGATGTAAATCCCCCGGTTTTCAGACCTTGGTTGAGTAACATCAATGATTTTAAATATTTATACTTGTCGCTACCTTGGTCTGGCACTCGGTACCACTAGAATGGGGAATGAGGGTCTAAAGCGGGCATTCCTTACACGCGGTATGCGGCATGCGGTATGCGAATGGCATGATTCCTTACATGCGGTATGCGGTATGCGGCACACAAATGACTATATTTAACAAATAAAAATAAACAATTATTCTCCATACTGTTCTGTATATGACCAAATATTGCATTTATATCTATGTACCTTTGTGTATGTCACATGGGGGTTCCTACCTTTATTATAACCAAATTATAGATAAGTATTCATATTTCTGTGCATATGGTAGCATTTTTAGCTTTCCCCTAACCGTATCTCTCCCGGGTGCCCAGCTCACCATGTGTTTCCCCTCCTCACCCCTGTGTGAGACCGTTCCGTAATGCTCAGTCGCCTCTCCTGGTGCTAAACTAATGGACACATCAGACTCAGGTTTCTATTCGCACCCTGCGTGCCGCATACCGCATGTCGCACCGATCGCTACATGGACCGATCGGAAAATGCATTCGGATTCGCATTCGCATGCCACATACCGCATGTAAGGAATGTAGCCCATAGGCTTCAAGGCGTTTTGATTTTTTGTCGCATTCGCACACCGCGTGTAAGGAATGCGCCCTTAATTGTCCACGAATGAAATTTCTCCCACCTAATCAACTAATGTACCAACAACAACATATTTAAAAAATATAAATATGAGGATAGATGCAATGATGAACGTGTGTACCTATTAAACACATGCTATTGCATAGAACTTCTATGTAACTAAATCCATTTAATAGAACCTGCTGAGATGTATTAAAATACTGCATTTCGACGTGCACAATTGATATTAATTTAGGGAGTTATCATGAAGGTTACTTCAAACTGAAATAAGATAGATAATACTGACCTCCCAAACCTAACCTTCAAAGGTGCGACAAAACAAAAAAACTAACATAGTGTCATGGGGGTGATGAAAATGGGAAATATTGCGCCTAGAGCGGGACTCGAACCCACATCTCTTTGCATTCCGGGCCAGTGTGCCCACCACCTAAGCTCCCTGATATCACCACACTACCCATGCCTACCTGTCTATGCGGCTCCTTGCCTGAGATGTCAATGCAGACCACTACACTCATCCCCCTTGGAATTGTAAGTCTTTTAATGCTTACAATTACACACATACAGGCAATGCACTTACACATACACAGGGTAGGTTCAACAACTATACAGCGCGTAGCTTGTACAGGATCATGGTCATGGCAACCAATGTCATGGGGGTGATGAAAATGGGAAATATTGCTCCTAGAGCAGGACTCGAACCCACATCTCTTTGGATTCTGGGCCAGTGTGCTAACCATTACACCACCTAGGCTCCCTGGTATCACCACACTACCCTTGGCTACCTGTCTAGAATACAACACTAATTGCATGGGTACAAGGGTATTACAAACGTGAACACAAATATAATCGAAAACCAAAGAAATTGGAAAAGGAAATCAATCCGTATGGATTATGACAACTACTGCAGAGCGGCGAAAATAAGTGCCTGCACTTAACCGTTATGAGCAGAATAAACAAACAATCACAAAAAAACATGTTTTCCCCAGGATTCGTATGAATCATGACTTGGACAATGAAGGGATACGCCCCCCCCCCGGCCCCCCCAAGACCCCCCCCCCCCCACCCACACACACTCACTAGACACTCACAAACTGCAGGGTGCTCGTTCATTCGCAACTACCTGTCTGTATATTATTAGTCTAGCCAGCTGCCCATACACCAGGGGCCATATGCAGGAGTGAGTGTTAGCGGCGTTTGGTGTTAGAGCCTTTTACCGTTTAGCTTTCACCGACGTCGGGAACTGTGTCAAGTCGTATGCAGGAGCGCGTAACACTTTCATTTTAGCTAAACCTGAATTTATTTATAGATTTGGGAAATCCCTTTGCATGTGTACCCATATTTTAGGCTTATATCTATTAAATGCTATCATATTTAACAGAATTAAATACGCAATAAGTGAAATTTGAGGAAATTAACCATAAATTCGAAGCAATATTAACGCTGCCTCCGTAACGGCGGCGATATTAATATTTATATTTTCGAATCGACGAGCGTAAAGTAAACAAATCGCTAATACATTGCCGCCAATGCGTAGAAGTCGGCCAGTATGGATGTCGACGTCGACGCGGTGGTCGCGACGGCGGCGATTTGTTTACTTTACGTTCGTCGATTCGAAAATATAAGTATTAATATCGCCGCCGTTACGGCGGCAGCGTTAATATTGCTTCGAATTTAGGGTTAATTTCATTAAATTTCACTTATTGCGTATTTAATTCTGTTAAATATGATAGCATTTAATAGATTTGGCTACAAGGTTACGCTAACACCGCACGTAAACGTCATATGAAACGTGGTTAGTGTCGCGGACCTTAAACGCGCGGTGTTAGGCCTATCCCTGACTCGTGCATACCGACTTTTCGGCGTTAAACCAGAAATCCCCTCTAAACGCGTTTTGGCTCGATAACACTGACTCCTGCATATGGCCCCTGCCGTCTTACCCAGAATGCGCAGGGGGGCGGGGGGGGGCTGCTACAATAACAAACACGGCCCCCTCAGCTCACCTTACACCGTTACGCAATGATGGCTCACCAGACAGCACCGGTGTCGCAGTTTCAGTTCCCAGCAGTTTCAGTTCCCACAATTGCTTCTGCGCATGCGTCAAAAGCCGTGTTCACACGAACAAAATCTAAAGCGATTCAGCCAAGGTGAATCATATGAATCGATTTAGATGCGCGTTCACACGGGCAGTACTTGGGCCGGAAATCGATTATCAGTGCATGAGCAAGGCGATACTAACCAGCGCCAGTTTCGGTTAGTCGACGTCGACACGAGAGAGTGTGGGTTCGACCTAGATATTTATGGACTGAATCGTATTGGTTTGGAATGATCAAAACTTCTGCTGGGCAGTGAAACCCTAAAAATAAATGATGAAAAAAATATATGTGCACCTCTCGCAGGTTCATAGACCAAATTATATAATATGCGCTTTTGATCGACCGGAAAGTCAACAATCTAAGGTCTCGACTGCGCATGCGTGTGACGTCCTTAATCCGCCTCAGTGCGTTCACACGGGCAAAATAAATCGATTCACAGAAATCGACTCACGTAATCGACCTCCACAAGTGGTTTACAGTATCCAGATCACAGAAATCGATTCAGCCCTAAACGGCCTCAGCCGCGCGTTCACACGCCAAATGTGAGCCGAACTAGGCAAGTCGATTTCTACGAATCGACTTACATTGCCCGTGTGAACACGGCTATAGCATTGTCTGCGCATGTGTCAACATTAGCCCGATTTAAACCATCGCCGATCGCCGCAAATCACTGTCACTATAGTGTCAGTGTGACTAACCATATAAATTTAATATAATCTTTTCGGTAAATATGTTTTCTATATGTGTACCAAGCGATTTGTTTCTAGCTGGTGTGCTTTTAGAGATATTTCACTTTTTCTGCATGAAGATTGCTCACGACCATTGACAATGCATTGAGTTTGGCAGTACACGCAGTGCAAAACATTATTCAAAATTAATAGAAATCCAGAACCCTAACCATATCAATTTAATATAATCTTTTTGGTAAACATGTTTTCTATGTGTATTCCAATCAGCTTGTTTCTAGGTGCTGTGGTTTTAGAGATATTTTACTTTTACTATATGAAGATTGCTCACGGCCATTGACAATGCGCAGACAATGCCGTTAGATGTTGACGCATGCGCAGAAGCAATTGTGGGAACTGAAACTGCTGGGAACTGAAACTGCGACACCGGCAAGCGTCGGTTCGAATCCAAACCGAGTAAAAACATTGACTCACAGAACTGATACTAGTCGGTACCGAATCTGGCGCTCAGCATTATTAGGATAGGGCAAGGACTAGGTTTTCTTAGTATCAGGATAATATTATTATAGTGGGATATCAGGTCATGTATTTAGTTACTCCCGCAGCCCGATTTCGCTAAAACTAAAAGGGTTGCTAACAGCAACCGATAGAACAAACTGTTAGATTGCTGGGTTATAGTCATAATCATACCAATCTCCAATCTAATCAGATCTAAATATTATTCTTTAAGTCCCTGTCACACCTCGCCGAATTGAGCTACGGACAGAATTGTCTAGTCTGGTGGTGTTTGGACGTGACAAGTCTCAAAATGTAATAAAATGTGTCAAAATGCTGCAATATCAGGCCAAAGGCCGCTGGACGAATGGACATGAAACGGACATGAACGGATAGCCAATGGACGAAACAAACTCAAACCGGACAAGAACAGTAGATGTCAATCCGGCGGCATCCGTTCCAAGTTTTGTGCATGTTCAAAACTTCTACCGGATAAGGCCGGATATCAACGGATATGCAACGGACACAAACTGGACTTTGCCAGATATCAACAGACTTTGTTTGGTTTCTTTCCGTTTCCTCAATCCGGCGAGGTGTGACAGGGGCTTTAGATATGCATCTTTGATAACCGCTACTTTTGGAGTGTAGAATTTATGAAATCATATAAATTAATATAATATACTTTAAAAGTGGATTGGAGAGAATCTATTGGCCGCCATCTTGGTATGACGGCAGTTCAGCAACTCTACACCGATATGGATAAACAGTGCTCGATGGAACCAGGACCTCCGCAGATTGTTTACAGTGGACCCTTACTAAATAAGTTTTTGCTTGGATTTAAACATGGTCATTATTCACCCCTATTAGCGGTGAATATTTGATTATGTATGCCCCTGCCAGCAGTCTAGTTCCTCAGGGGACCAGCAATATAAAGCCACCAGGGGCCATATGCAGGAGTCAGTGTTAGCGAGCCAAAACGCGTTTAGATGGGATTTCTGGTTTAGCGCCGAAAAGTTGGTATGCAATGGAGCAGTGTTAGGCCTAACACCACGCGTTTAAGGTCCGCGACACTAACCCCGTTTCATATGATGTTTACGGGCGGTGTTAGCATAAGGTTGTCGCCAAATCTATTGAATGCGATCATATTTAACAGAATTACATACGCAATAAGTGAGATTTCATTAAATTAACCGTAAATCCGAAGCAATATTAACGCTGCCGCCGCATTGGCGGCGATGTTAATATTGTCAAATCGAATCGACGAACGTAAAGTAAACAAATCGCCGCCGCCGCCGCATCGACGTCGCTTTCCATACTGGCAGCGGCGGCGGCGGTTTGCTCACTGTACCTTTGTCGATTCGAAAATATAACTATTAATATCGCCGCCAATGCGGCGGTAGCCTTAATAACGCTTCGCATTTAGGGTTAAATTGATAAAATTTCACTTATTGCGTATGTAATTCTGTTAAATATGATCGCATTCAATAGATTTGAGCATAATATATGGCTACAAAGGCAGAGGGATTTCCCAAATCTATAAATAAATTCACGTTTAGCTATAATGAAAGTGTTACGCGCTCCTGCATACGACTTGACAGATTTCGGTGATAGCTAAACGGTAATAGGGTCTAACACCAAACCCCGCTAACACTGACTCCTGCATATGGCCCCAGGAGTGTTCACTTTCACACTGGGCTGGGAATCAAACTCCAGATCTCCCGCAGGGAAACCTGCGCTGTATCGATTCGGACATCGCTTCCCATTTTGACCGCCTTCCCCTTCCCCCACCCCCACCCACACCCCCACCCCCACCCCCACCCGCTTTGGTGTCAGTCAGGGCTGGGTCGACCTTGATATTCGAGGGGCGGGTAGTGTGTGTGGCTGGACATGGTGAGGGGAGATGGTGAGGGTGGATGGTGACGGGTGATTGGGGATGGTGACGGTGAAGGGGGGGAGGGGTGATGGGGGGTGGTGTTGGGGTGCGCGGGATGGGGATGGGGATGGTACTGGGTGTGGGCAGCCAACGAGCGTTCCGCCAGGGGGCTCTACCGGAAGTTTGGGCCATGTGGTGATAAGACCGCCGCCTGACGGTTGTAATTAGAAGCACCAACATGAGCCCGAGTCACTACCGGATGACAAGTCGTACTACCTATTCACCGACCTCTGTGCGGGGTCAGCGTTGTGCAAACTATTCACCTGTTGGCCAGTAATTCTATTATTGTTGTTGTTGTTGTTGTGCAGTTTGTGAATGGTGGTTGTGCACCAGCACGCCAATACGGACCCACACTCGGACTCACCCATCACTCATCACTAATCACTCACTCATCACTCACTCACTCACTTATACCCCTGTCACACTACGATGTAAGAGCCAACGTAAGCCTGGCGTAGGTCACTTTTGGTCATTACGTTGAGGTCCATTGGGTTACATTATGATGACGTCAGAATGACGTTAGACCGACGTCACGTTACGTCACGTTACGTCGTGTTATGTTGGCGCGCGTCAAGGTTTTGAACATGTTCAAAACTTTTGACGTAACTCCAATGTAAGGGTTTACGTTCGCCATACGTTTGCCGAACATTCTGTATGCGTTCGGCGAACGTCGATGATGTTAGACGGACATTAGTAAAACGCTGGACACTATGTTGCACTACGTTGACCCACATTAAAGCCGGTGGAAAAGTCCACATGGCGTAATGGGAACGTCAGGAGAACGTACGCCGAACGTACATCCAATGTACATTCAGCGTTTCGCCAATATTTCATGACGTAAGTAACGTAAGGTAACATAAAGCAACGTAGTTCTGGCAATCGAATAACGTTAATAACATACCGTCAGCATAATTATGTTGTCCTCTCTCGGTGAACGACGCTATCACTACGCTTTACCGACGTTACGCTCTCGTCAACTACGTTGCATCCACGTTCAACTTGTGCCAAAATTTGCATACTACGCCGAGAAGGTCAACATTTTTCACATTCTCCCTACGCTGACGTCGTTACGTCGTTACGTCATAGTGTGACCGTCCCTTCACTTACATGGTCTATATGGCAGCTGGTCATCACTGGTGTTTCGCAGTGATGTGCAACATAATTGTATACACGATCGCATGCCCGTGTAATTATACTGGTGTGTGTATGTGTGTATGTGTACATGTTGGTTGAGTGTTGGAGTTTTACATCCTGGAAACATCTAAGGTCATATCAGGATGCGTACCGACTTGTGACAGTGCGCTGAGCTCACCAGTCCTTACCCTGAGTGCCAATCTAAGAAGCGACAAGTATCAATTTTGTGAGTCCTTGGTTTGACTCGACCGGGAATCCAACTCCTGATCTCTCCCGGGAGGTCTGCTCTCTGTAAGGATGGGATCAAGGAACGACTGCACACGTTGACGTCCAGTTACTTAAAGCTGCATAGTCCGATGAAGCATCAAATTTTCAAAATCAAAACAATTATCTAGATTTGATTCTACATATCTAACTTAGATACTGGTGCACTTCTTAACTATTTGTTGCCACAACGAGGGGAATACCAAGCCAGTTTAATAGAAGCTGTTACTGCAGAAGCCTATGGTATCAGAGTTTTGGCTAGATAAAAGATTCACCCCGTACTTCCAGTACAGGGGTGAAAACCAACCCATTAGAAAAGCTGGCGAAGAATTTGGACATGCTGGGTTAATTAACTGAGCTGGTAAATTCTTAATTTAAGAAGCACAACATATTCTTTATGTACGTCTTCATATTTACCTGCTACTTTTGAGTTGGAAAATATAATAAAACATATACTTTAATGCGATTTAAAAGTGAAATCGACGGTGTTCTCTGGCCGCCATCTTGTCTTTTTGCATTCTCTCCCATTTCACCAACTCTATATTGATATAAGTAACCATTTGACACTGGTGCCAGGCATTCTACTTCCCGTTCCATACTAAAGCTATTTTCGCCCGTATTTAGACTACGTTGTCATTCACTCCTGTACTGTAAGTATGGGGTGAATCTTTTATCTAAGTTTTGGCATGCTTGCCAAAATTATGTTCACATGTTTGAATTTCAAATATCTCAAAAGGTAGTCATTTCAATTCAAAGTTACTTCAAACTAAAGTAAGGTAGCTTATATTTAGTTATAATGATCAATTTAATATACTTATCTCAGAAAAATGTCAGAAACTCAAAACCATCGGACTATGCAACTTTAATGCTTTATTCCGGTGCCTCCAGTCTGCGCCTTAGTCATACATACCACTCTCTACTGAGTTGGCCGCCGTGTATGTGTAAATGTACGTATGTATGTATGTGTAAATGTATGTATGTATGTATGTGTAAATGTATGTATGTATGTATGTATGTATGTATGTATGTATGTATGTATGTATGTATGTATGTATGTGTGTGTGTATGTATGTATGTATGTATGTATGTATGTATGTATGTGTATGTATTATGTATGTATGTATGTATGTATGTATGTATGTATGTGTGTATGTATGTATGTATGTATGTATGTATGTATGTATGTATGTATGTGTATGTAGGTGTGTCTATGTGTGTATGTATGTATGTATGTGTGTATGTATGTATGTATGTATGTATGTATGTATGTATGTGTATGTGTGTATGTATGTATGTGTGTATGTGTGTATGTATGTATTATGTAATGTATGTATGTATGTATGTAGTTGTATGTTATGTATGTATGTATGTATGTATGTATGTGTGTATGTGTATGTATGTATGTATGTATGTATGTATGTGTGTATGTATGTATGTATGTATGTATGTATGTATGTATGTATGTATGTAGTATGTATGTATGTATGTATGTGTATGTATGTAGTATGTATGTATGTATATGTATGTAGTATGTATGTATGTATGTATGTATGTATGTACACACATGTGTGTACGTATGTGTGTTGTATGATATGTATGTATGTATGTATGTATGTATGTATGTATGTGTGTATGTATGTATGTATGTATGTATGTATGTAGGTATGTGTGTATGTGTGTATGTATGTATGTATGTATGTATGTAGTATGTATGTAGTATGTATGTATGTTGTATGTATGTATGTTATGTATGTATGTATGTATGTATGTACGTATACGTATGTACGTATGTATGTATGTTGTGTGTACGTACGTATGTATGTATGTATGTATGTGTGTGTATGTATGTATGTATGCATGCATGCGTGCGTGCGTGCGTGCATGTGTGTGTGTATGTATGAATGCATGCATGCATGCATGTATGTATGTATGTATGTATGTATGTGTAAATGTATGTGTAAATGTATGTATGTATGTATGTATGTATGTAAGTATGTTTATTGGGTATCTGCGCGTGTATGATACATGCGTGTGCGTATGTTGATGCGTGGATGGTGAGGGCGTCCTAACGACCTTAAATCCCCATTAGCCTCGTCTCCAGTTGCTGGTAGCACCAGAAGTAGGACCCAGCAAACAAACAAAAAAGCATCCTACCCACGCCTCCTTGTGTATAAGCCATTTCACTGGAGGAGGTCAGGGCATCTCACTACAGTTACTTATGGGGAATAAAAAAATGGATTGATGGTGGTTTTATACTGTGTCATTCATTATGTCACTTTGGTCACTTTGATTTTCTGGGGAAACAAATATACCCAGTATACTTAAATGCTAACATAGAAATTCACATGTAATTATAAAATGGCTAAATATCGGTTAATTGATGGTAACAGTTATCTCATAAGACTGAGGTTAAATTACATAATGATTACAGTCCAGTATTTAAGCATTTTACATTCACTTTGTCATGCACAACGAAACGATGGATTTAACAAGTTTTATTAACTTGACACAATATTCCCTTCTATGCAGTGATAAATGTTTAATGAGTGCAACAGCATCTAAGTTGGATATGTACGATCAAGGTTTTGATTTAGAAAATGTTATGCTTATCATTATCATTATTACGCAGCTTAGATATCTACCATACACAAACAACATTCACCACCATAAAGAATATTAGGAATGACAACCAACATGCCAGGATTTGCCTTTGAAGCATCAGTACAGTGGAACCCCGTTTTAACACACCCCAATTTAACGCGAATTCTGATATAACACGATAATTCATTGGACCCAGAATTCCTTAAGTCAAAGACAATTCAGTAGACTGAACCCCGATATAGCACGACCCCGCTGTTTTTGCGATCACATTGTATGGACCCCAACGATCAATCAATCAATCAATAGTTCCATCCTCTAGTCAAGGGTTGGATGCAATGGTTCTCCACTTGTCCCGATGTTGTGCTGTTCTGATAGACTGTGAATAATTCAAGCCTGTCCACTGTGAAATATTTGTAAACCATGATGTTCTTGGTCTCCCTCTCCCTCTGCTGCCATTCACCTTCCCTTCCAACAATGTACGGTATATTGAACTCTGACGAATGATGTGGCCAAAATAAATAAGTTTCTTTGTCTGTATAGTGGCAAACAAGCTTTTCTTATTTTTAATTTTTCTGAGAACTTCTTTGTTGGTGATCTTCTTTGTCCATGATATTTTCATCATCCTTCGATAAGTCCACATCTCAAATGCTGCTAAACGTTTGTACATTTTCTTAGAGATTGTCCATGTCTCTGCCCCATACATTAGAGTAGACCACACATAACACTGAAGAATACGCTTCCTTGTTTGTATTAATATCTTACTTGATGTTAACACTCTATACATTTTGGAGAATGTTGTTCGGGCTATTGTTATCCTTCTTTTAATTTCTTCCTCACATCTCCCATCATTTGTAATCTTTTGTCCGAGATATATGAATTCGGATACTTGTTCTATGTTTGTGCCATCTATGGTTATAATGACATTTGGTTTAACGATAGCGTTATATTATTATAATGGGGTTTCACTGGCTTAATAAAAAAAATGGCTACTGATGTCTCTGTGAGTGCAATGCAGAGCCCCCCCCCCCCCCACTCCCCGCCCCTCCAAACCCCTCTCCCTCCCCTAGATGCAGAAAACCGGAAAGAGACAGGTTTGGCACCGGAAGTCACGCACTGCTGGACACTACCCCGCAACTCTGCCATCCCAGACCGATAACCCTCACATCCAGGAACCAGCGGGTCATAAATTTATCTACAGTCACGTGATCAAAGTCAGCCAATGGCGATCAGGGAGGGCCCGTAATGTCCCTCACCCACCCCCTCCCCCCGCACCCCATCCCCCCCACCCCCCATAACCAATACCCAGTGAGTGATCTTGCAGCCCAACCGGAAATTCCACCATCCCAAGAGGGTGACAGGGAGAAAAAAAAGAGTTCTTTCGCAAGAGTTATTAATCTAGGTCATGACAATAGCTAGACCGGAAGTGAACGGCTAGGTGATGATGACACTGTAACGGCCGCTTGAGTTTTATTTGATTTGACTACAGTTGTTGATAAATCGTGGGAAATTTCAATCGCGAAAAATTGGTCTTCCTCATTCCACTGCTTCTTTCCCTATCCTAGTAATGCAGAGTGCCAGGCTAGGTAGCGACAAGTATACATTTTTAAGTCACTGGTTTGACTCGGTCAGTGTTCGAATCATCTGACCTGCCACCACGTGGGAAGCATGCATTCAACTCTCACCCTATCTGATGTAGAATGTTGCATAATTCTATGGTCTTGAGTTTCTGCTATAATTTTAAAATAAATATATTAGGCTGAACGTAGTAAAGTACTTTACCTTAGCTTGGAGTAACGTTTATATTAAATGTCTACCTCTGGAGTGAAAACATTCAAAATAAATATGGTGCGCACATTGGTAGACATTGTCCGTGATGTTCGGCAACACGGGTAATTTGACATTCGGACACAGCCATAGCCTCATACTCATAGTAACTAAGAAGGCCTTATGCTGCCACCTATCGAGAACCGGCCGCACTACGTTATGCCTTGTACACTAGCGCCGCCTATAGTCACTTTCAAAATACAAAACTTGATTACGTAACTAATGATGTCGATCTGCCATCTGCAGTCGAATTCCTGAACTAACTAGCCTCCTGGGCCTATATAAGGCCAGGTCCGGCGGCTGAGAGCTCACATCGACGCGGGCACAAGGAGGACACTGATAAAATTGCCATCCGCCCACCCCTACGTGACATTGTTAAGGGCTAGGGTTAAAAGCTTCTTGACCTCACTGTGATTGAACCTGTTGTTAATTGAATTGAACTTTGTGCTGATCAAAAACTTACCTGCTGGTGCTTGAAAATTAAACCCAACTTTAAACTAATAATCTGTGTCGTCGTCTAATTATTTTCATGGCTTGCAACAGCTGGAGTAATTTTTACTTTAAATGGCTAACTTTGGAGACACTTGAAGTGAAAACATTCTAAATTAATTTGATGTGCACACTGAAATGCATGACTTGCAGCAGTGAGTGGTTCTATTTTTTTTTTTGTAAATATAGTTTATTCATTGAATAAAGTCTTTTGTCAGCGCCGTGGCATTGGTCTTCCAGCCATGTGACAATACAGTTATTTACAATATATGCAGCTCGCCCAAATCAGCTGAACTAACAATATCAAACATTCAAAGGCTTATGTATGGTATAGTTTGACAATTCACATACAAAAATAGCAGTTATATGTTGTATTCCTACACACTTGATACATACATGTGTATTGATTAGACCTTTACATTACGGAGTGGTTAGGTGCATAGTTTCCCTTCATAGGTTTGTATGCCTACTATGTTGTGAATTGCAAAAGTATCATGTTGTTGGAGTTAACATTTTGAGATGGAGTGAGTGTTAGTAGAATAGTTTGTTTATTCTGTTAGATAGAGTGTGGTTAGCTTATAGGGTTATGCTTAAAAGGTTAATACCTCAGGTGTGTTTTTTGACTACATGAAGTAGTTTGAGTAAGTAGGTTGTTAGTAATGATGGGATAAACAATGCTTGGAGGATTGTATGTTTCAGTCATTTAGTAGTCTAGTACAGACTTTATTAGTGTCTATGTTTGTACAAAGACCCCATAATACCAAGACAGCTCACTCAGCCTGTACTGTGTAATCAAAATGATCAAACCCACCACGTGGTGCGCTGGCCGTTCCCCCGGCTAAACAGATGCCACAATATATGCACAAATGTATATATGAATGTGAAAGCTGTGTGACCATGGCGACGATGATGTGTGCCTGTTCATAGCAATCCGATATTGATGTGTATTCACACTTACCCGCCTCATGCATGATATAACGAATAGATGATTGTCGTAGCTTTCCGTCCTGGAAACATCTAAGGTCATATCAGGACAGGTACCAACTTGTGACAGTGCGCACTCATGCTGACTTTATAGTGCTGCCCCAATGAGAGATCAGGCCACCAGCACCATGACCTGATATCCGACGCAGTCACATTATCCAGACACTGAACCAACCAGTCCTTTCCCTATCCAAATAATGCCGAGCAGCTGGCAAGTAAGCGACAAGTATCAATTTTGTAAGCCATTGGTTTGATTCGAGCAGGAATTGAACTCCTGACCTTCAGCACGGTTTGCATTTGTCCACCGTGTCTTGATGTATGTAACGTATGAGGTGTAGTTCTGGTGATCGAATAACGTATATGATGTTCACCAGCGTTCTGCGAACATACCGTGAGCATAATTCGAGCGTTTTTCACCAGGAGGCACGTTAGCCATATGTTGGTCATACATTGCCCATACGCTATGTATACATCCAACTTGCCCCCCGCACCGAAAAGTGCGACACATCTTGATGATTTTACGCGATGGCCACCCGTTTGCAAGATGCGTTGTAATGTGACAGGGCCATGAGGGTTTCTGTGGTCCAGCTGTGTCTATTACTATATTAGTGTCATTTAGCCTTAATGACCCTCCTTAGCTATTAGAGTGATGCAGGCCAGGGACTACTTACACAGTTACAGACTTAGAAAGTAGTGCAAACACTATCATTTAAAGTAAAGTTGAAGCTCTTTGTCTACGCCTTGTAACTTATATGCGTCCACCTTTCCCTTCCCTGTGTGACGTCACAGAACTGTTAAAGGTAGGGTACAGTCTAATGGTGCTGGCCAGATCAGTCCCTATCTGGTTGTATGGAGCTCAAATAATTCATTATGAACAAAATGTGGTTCATCTTTCGAGAACCCTTGGTAAGATACATCGACTATAGTATATGGAAAAATTAATAAAATCAGGATTGTTTGTGTTTTACAGCGTGGCAATATCCAAGGTCATATCAGGAAGGGCACTGATTTGTGATAGTGTGCACTTATGGCGATTTTACAGTGCTGCCCCACTGGGAGACCACATCACCACTAGATAAAAGATTCACCCGGTACTTGTAGTACACGGGTGAAGGACAACGTACTGTAAATACGGGCGAAAATAACTTTAGTATGGAACAGGAAGTACAATGCCTGGCTCCAGTGTCAAATGGTTACTTATATCAGTACAGAATTGGTGAAATGGGAGAGAATGCAAAAAGACAAGATGGCAGCCATAGAATGCCGTCAATTTCACTTTTAAATCTTATTAAACCAAATGTTTTATTATATTTTTCAACTCAAAGGTAGCAGGGAAATATGAAGACATATACAAAGAATAAATGTTGCTTCTTAGATTGTGAAATTAGGCTCTCATAAAGACTCATTTCATTAGTCCAATTTTTCGACCGTTTTTATATCAGGCTGGTCTTCACCCATGTACTGCGAGTACCAGGTGAATCCTTTATCTACATCACCACCAGCATGATCCAATTTCCCACTCAGTCACATTATCCTGATACTGAGCTAACCAGTCCTTGCCCTATCCCTAATAATGCTGAATGCCAGGCTAGGTAGCGACAAGTATCAATTTTGTAAGTCATTGCTTTCACTCGGCCGGGTTTTGAATTTCCGACCTTCAAATGGGATACGTGCTCTCTACCGATTCGGCCACCACGTCCGGATGTAGGAATATGTCAAGTAATAACCACTGGTTGGCTAAACTGGGATGTTGGTTGGTTGTTGGGAATTTTACGTCTTAGTAACATCTAAGGTCATATCAGGACGGCTACCGACTTGTGACTGTACACTCATGGTCACGCTATAGTGCTGCCCCACTGGGAAATCAGGCTGCCAGCACCATGACTCAATATCCCACTCAGCCACATTATCCTGATACTGAGCTAACCAGTCCATATCCTATCCTATTAATGCTGAGTGCCAAGCTAGGAGGCGACAAGTATCAATTTTGCAAGTCATTGATTTGACTTGACCATAAATCGAACTCCAGATCTCCTGCACGGGAGGCCTGCGCTCTACAGATTCGGCCACCGCGTCCGGTGGAAACAGGGATGTTCTGGCAGACAGTATTTGCCCACAGAATATGCATGTTCTGGCTTTTAAGACTGACCAATCAGATTGCATGTAACTAGACTGAGTGCAAAAGACACAATACAAATAAGGGTACTAGTACTAGTAGTAGTAGTGTTGCACATGCAACCCAGCAGGCAGCATCAGGAGCAGGCCTGAGAGGAAGCGAGCCGCACTGCCAGCCCCGACTTCCACTGTGTTAGTATGAGGGATTTGAGTGTATCTGTAATAGCATGCAGTAAGTAGTGCAGTACATTCTTCAGTGGAGTATAGACTATAGTGACTAATCTTGATAGTGATTCTAGACCTTTGGCTTCCATATCAGACCATCTAGGGTGTAAAACTACAGATTGATTCTAGGGGAGAAATATCCGCTGGTTAACAGTGGTATTTGCCCTGGTGTATACAGCGACATCTTACCTTAGTGTTTGTTGTAGGTTTACGGTAGCGCACCCCATCCACATATATTAAGGGATGCGACACCTGGTGGCGGCTGAACTCCCCCCTCGCCCGTAAGGCTCGCGAGTTTGTGTTCCCTGCAGACAAAATGAGAGAGAGAGCGGTCATAATTGGGTAATAATATTCAATATTCAGCCTATACGATTTCAGATTTTATGGGAAACACATTTTGGGTTTCATGCCCAGGGCTCATGGGAACCTATCGGCAAAAAATGTTTGGTTCCGTAATGATTGTCAATACTTACGGGAAACGAAATTTTGGTTCTGTTGTTTTTCCAACATGGTACCAACACGTCAACGAAAATACCCATTACCATGAACTCCTATAGGTTGATATTTATAGTTGTACAGGGAACACTTTGTTCGGTATCGTCTCACGAAATGCGATACAGGTTATGCAGATCGCTAATCAATTTCAAAATTGGTTAGCAATTGTTGCTAAACAAAATTTTCAAAACAAAATGCTCCCTGCATTTATATGTTACACAGGGAACATTTTTTTTGGTATCGTGTCGCGAATCGTGATACAAGTTATGTAGATTGCTAATCAATTTCAAAATTGATTAGCAATTTTTGCTAATCAAAACTTTCATAACTTAAAAAAAAAATTCATAACTTTCAAAAACCAAAAACTCGATTTGATCCATCATATCCAACTTAGATACTGGTGTCGCTCATTAATCATTCCATGGGGGATCAAAACTTGCGCGATTTGACATGTGACAATGTGACCTAGTTAATGTAGCAATGGCTTATTGTGAGTGGTTTCAAATGTTGGATGCACACAAATTGCTTTGTATGATTTTTCACCCTTCAAATATCTCTGAAGCTAGCCAATAATTATCATACACATTACTCCGGGCTAAAGGAGTGTTGATAATGGTCAACCTGTCACAGGTATCGAACCTCTTATCTGGCTTCCAGAAATCCGGATTACCGAAAACCGACTATTTTAGCTGGTTAAATACAATTTGGTTCTTTACTTTTCCTTGTTTATTTTATATTTTAAGTACATAATTAGGTTGTCTCTTAAAACCGGAAAATCCATAAATCTGGATCACTTCCGGTCCCAACCTTGGTCTGGTACCTATCTTTTCAAAATTTCTCTTCAAATACATCCAAAATTGGACATTTAAAATATAAGTTAGTTTAAAAAAACTTTTTGAAAACTAACTCAAAACCACCGGACTATGAGATGTTACAGCATAGAGTTTATAGTGAAGAATAGACACCATCCCACGACTTCCAATGTGTAAGCTATAGCTGTGACCCGGCGTGCTGGGTCGCTGCTTCAGTCCTTCCTAGGGGACCAGCGGAACTCGGAAACACACATATTAATTTTATTATACATCTGGATCCTGGTGACTAGATAGCAGTATACAGAAATGACGGCCTAAGGATTCCACACCTGTAGGCAAATTGACATCACTGTCTGTCCAGCAAGCACCCACTCACTGCTCCACTACCCCCCTCCCTACACCCTTGCACACCCACCACCCCCACCACCACACACATAAGTTATCTATTCCTACGCGACAGACCTCCGCCCACTCACAACCACAGTACAGCATATAGTCCCTTTATATCTATATATATATATACAAATTTTGAAGTGAGGCAAGAGGCAGACGGTGCCGGTGCCGAGGCCGGGAGCGGAGAGAATGCCCAGACCAGCGTTCTGCTCAGAGTCATGGTGGTGGATAGAGGGGGGGCCCAGAAGGGGCCCCGAAACATTATGGTCTATTCTTTATTTATATTCACATAATCACTTATATAGCACATATATATAATTTTACGGACCCCTGCAAAATCAGTGTCACTTAAAGTTAAAGGAGATTCGCATAGCCCGAGGTACAGTTCCCAGAATTGCCACCAGTGTTGTATGTGTGGTAGGTTCTATTCGAAGTAGAACCCAAGCACCTATGAGCTGCTCATTATTCCACCAATTAGGAACCTGTTTGTCCCGTCCCCCGCCCTACTGACGGTACTTCCACCAACACTAAGCCCAAGGTTCTACCTGGCACTGGGGTGACTCGGTGGAGCTTACTTCCACGTTACAGCTGCATAGGCCGATAACAGTGTCGGGGGCGGGGGGAGGTGAAAATGGGAAATATTGCGCCTAAAGCAGGTTTCGAACCCACACTTCTTGCTATGCCAGGGATAGCATGCTAACCATTACAATACCTAGGCTCCCTGATACAACCACCCTGTGCATGTATACAGTCAAACCTCTCTAGCCAACCACCTGCACAGATCGACCACTCCCCTATATTGATCACTTTATTTGGTTCAAAACGATCGCCCATACAATAGTATACCATTTTGATGATTAAAAATACTCCCTAAACCTCCCTAAATGGACCATTTAAAGTTGGTCCCATGGTCAGTCGATTTAGAGAGAAAATGTCATGTAACACATCTTCACCACATGTATAATAAATACATGAATTACCGAACTGCAATTATATGCAGTTTACTATTACAACTAAGTGATAGTTTCATTCATGTATCAAGAAGGTTTACTGTATGGCTGGAAGCCCAGTTCTCTGGTGCTGACAAAAGACATTATTCAATGAATAAACTATATCCAATATAAAAAATGGAACCACAATACGCAGCTGGAGTGGATTGATAATTATTGTCGTGACAACATGTGACACCCACTGTGATGAAAAATATTGAATGTTGGGTGGGTTGGTTGGTTGTTGGAGTTTTATATCCTGGCAGCATAAAAGGTCATATCAGGACGGGTACCGACTTGTGTCAGTGCACACGCATGACAACTTTATAGTGATACCCCTCTGGGAGACCAGCACTATGACCTGATATCCCACTCAGTCACATTCTTCTGACACTGAGTCAACCAGTCCTTGCCCTATCCTATCCGCCTGGCTAGGAAGTGACAAGTATCAATTTTTAAGTCATTGATTTGACTCGACCATGGTTCGAACCCGTCGGTTCGAATCCCACGATCTACCAAATAGGGGGACGGATGCTCAACTCATTCGGTCATCCCGTCTGGTCTTATTGAATACGTGTGGAGGTGTGGATGAGTATAGATCTGCGCAAAGTGCAACTGGGTTATCAACACCAGACCGAGGAGACCTCCAGGTTGGACCGGCTCCTGCCACCAGGGGGATAAATGGCGCTGTGCAGCAGCGATTCACTACAAGCAACTGTTAAATTTTAACTTTTCAATTTTTCTTCTCTTTTGGTAAATCAATTTTATTCACATGAATGGGTACTTTCTTTTTTCTTGAAGATTTATACTGCCTATCATGGATAAGTCTGAATAGACTTGTTTTCACCATTAGACAGTTTGTCGATAGAAAGCCTGAGCCTACACCTTTACCGACCCAAGGGATTTTTATGCTCCCACACCACATAGACATGGTATGAGAGCAACCGGCCTTTGATGACGCTGTAAGTTATACACAGTGGTGGAAATCCAAATTGGCAGAGGTGGGTTCATGGAGGATCGAATCACCAAACTTCAGATTACGAGTCCGTCCTAGAAAAATGTCAGACACTGTAAGTCTAACCACTCCGCCACAGAGAACACCACTTTCTCAGTACCATAGTACTGGTTTTTGGCTGAAAACAAGAAATGGGCAGATAGTACGGGGGTGGGGGGTGGGTGAGGAGCCACCTGGAGGGCAGGAGGGCAGCACAGAGCTGCTTGGAAGCAGCCCTCCTGCACTCCCAGCCTCCAATAACCCAAGTACAAAGGAACATTTCCAAGGAGGTTACAGGAGCAGTAGTGTAATAGAATAAGATAGGAAATCATAAGCAGGAGAATTACATACATGAATAATACATGTATAAGTACGTTATACCTCACGTTATATTATAAGAACGGGATTCGAACAAACAAGTGCTGTCATATATATTCTGATTTCTTGGTATTTTTGTTTTACATTAATCGGGGAATATTAAAATCGCGGAGATTTTTCATCCCTGGACCATAAAAATAACCCATAGCACAAGTCTGACAATCTCACCCTAGTACCACAATCCTGCCATGATCTCTGCCATATCTCTTAATGAATATAAAAAAGTATCCCTTAATTATACCAGAATTTATTGGCTATCCATCTTCATATTATAGTTTTGAACATTTAGCACATACAAACAGCTATGTGCTTGAAGATAATATGTGCCAAATGATTTACAGATTCTAGATGTACACAATTTCAATTCAAAAAGCTAAAACCAGTAGAGCTCATGACTGACAGGTCAGTCACTATGGCAACTGTCTACTCAGTGTTTACAAACAGCCGCCACATGGCCCGAAACCACATGGTGCCACTCAGTAAGTGTCGTGATTGGCTGGCTGGCATTGGAGAGAGCCATAAATATCAACACTGGCAGTAGCACCACGTGACCTCCTGAAATAGGACGCCTGTCCCAAATATGGGATGGCGAGGACCAGAGTCTTAATTAGCAACTGACCAGTTCAGCCTGCCATTGAGAGTCAGGCTTTTAAACCGGAAATGAAACCACTCCGTATTGAGCCTCATGTCAGAGGTGAGGCATTGTGAAACATCGCTGAACGCCACTGGTTACAAATGAAGGTGATCTTGATTTGCTGTATGTTTGTTTGTTATAATTTCATGTCCAGGCAAAACATCTATAGTCATATCAGAATGGGTACCGACTTGTGACAGTGCGCACTCATGGTGACTTTATAGTGCTGCCCACTGAGAGACCAGGCCACCGGCACCATGACCCAATTTCCAACTCAGATCACATTATTGTGATACTGAGCAAACCAGTCCTTGCCCTATCATACTATCCTAGTAATGTCAAGCGCCAGGCTAGCTAGCGACAAGCATACATTTAGTAAGATGATGCGCATGCGTCTGGACCCCAACAATTGGATCTGATCGTCTGGTGCTATGCACTCCTGATTACATTGAGAGGGTTCCCATGCAACGCACATCAATTGGCAATTTAATGGTCATCAATTTAGCTGTGCTGTACAGCTGTAGCTTTCTTCATTGGTGTTTTACCTCCTCACAACATCTAAGGACATGAATATATATAAGTTTTGTGGGACTGGTAGAGGTATGAGGTGATGGTTAGCGATACGGACGCAACTATAGGTGGCGCACCAGTCGAGCTGAGGGAGTCAGGCCTGACCACTCAATGACTAGGCAAGTGTCAGTTAAGGCCCTGTCACACTTTACCGGATTGAGGAAAGGGATTGAAATGGAACAAAGTCCATTGATATCTGGCAAAGTCTGGTTTGTGTCTGTTGCATATCCATTGATATCCGTTGATACCTGTTGATATCCGTTAATATCCGGCCTGATCCATTACAAGTTTGAGCATGCACAAAACTTGTAACGGATTGTGCCAGACTGACGTATGCAGTTATTATCCGTTACCATCCATTCCACGTCTGTTACCTGTCAGTTACATATCCATTACACGTCCGTTGCGATTCGTTATAGTTCTTTTTGTATACTGAATTGTCTGTTGATCATTAGATACGTTATCAACCGTCCATTATCCGTCCGTTACCGTCCATTACATAATCGATACAGTTCAAGTCCGAATCACACCAGATTAGAATATTTTTGTCCGTTTCAATCCGTTTCCTCAATCCGGTAAAGTGTGACAAGGCCTTAAGGCATGAACAGTATATGACTCTTCAAAGGGAATCCAGCTTCCGGATAATTATACTAGTATAATGGCTTATACAGCACATACCTACCAGGTGGCTTGCGGCGGGAGGAGGAAGGGGGCGGGAAGCGGGAGAAGGGAGGAAGGAGGAGGGAGGAGGGATGCGGAATGTGGGATGCGGAATGTGGAATGCGGGCTCTGGGCTCCTTATCCTATACTAGTAATGCGGAGAGCCACCCCAAACAGTGATATTACTGACAAGCATACATTTTTTTATGTAATTGGTTTCACTCGCCCAGTTTGAATACTTGCCACATGGGAATTGGTGCTCAACCCATTCAACTATTCTGTCCAGTTCAACTTTTTCTTCTTTTTCTTCTTCGGGGTGGGGGTTAGTCGATTAAGCCAGGGAAATTTCAATCGCGGACAATTGGTCTTCCTCATTCCACTGCTCATTGCCCTAACCTAGTAATGTCAAGTGCCAGGCTAGGTAGCGACAAGTATAATTTGTTATGCCATTGGTAAGACTTGGCCAGGGTTCAAACCCATGGGGTTTAAATCCCATGATGTAACTAAATGGGAGGTGAATGCGCAACTCATTTGAAAATCCCATCCGGTTAACTTTACTTTGTTCACACTCAGTGAGTTTCCAAAATGCTCTCTACAAAGTAGCAAAGAGAAGTCAGTCTCAGCGCAAAGCATTATGGGACCGTTTGAAATATCGCATTGATCAGCCTCCCCAAGAATAGCCACAGTAGACCAAGCGGAGGGATACCTATCCATCCGGACGGGATCCCATGGTAGGACAGTAACTTTTTTGTCCCACTTGCCTGAATTTGACTGAATTTTCTACTAGTCTGAGTTTCAAAACTATTTGCCCAAGCCCAAGTCATCCAATTGAAACTGAAATCGGCTACTGCAGATCAGAAAAATATTGACTTACCCATTCGGGCAGGTTACCGAGAACTTCACCTGCCTGACCGAGTAAACTAGGTGACCTGGGCAACCGGGCAGTCCTTATTGTCCTACCCTGCATCCAAGTCTCCACAGAGTTCTTGTTCTGACAGATCAAACTAGGCGCATCCGATTGAGCGGTTAAGTGAGAAGTGCATCTTTACCTGTGGATGTTCTTATGCAGCAATCAAATACAAAGTGTCCCTTTTTATAGCCAAAACCTTTCCACTTGCATTTTCTTAGCAATCAACAGGAATATGCCCTAATCGTAAAAGGCTCATGATTCGATAAGTATGTCATTGTCGATGTGTTGAGTGAAGTAAATATGAAACTATAGAACCTTCGAGAGAGACCCATTTAGAAACAAAAATGTGCTACTGCAGATCTGAAAAATATTGACTTACCCATTCGGGCAGGTTACCGAGAACTTCACCTGCCTGACCGAGTAAACTAGGTGACCTAGGCAACGGGGCAGTCCTAATTGTCCTACCCTGTATCCAAGTCTCCACAGAGTTCTTGTTCTGACAGATCAAACTAGGCGCATCCGATTGAGCGATTAAGTGGGAAGTGCATTTTTACCTGTGGATGTTCTTATGCAGCAATCAAATCCAAAGTGTCCCTTTTTATAGCCAAAGCTTTCCACTTGCATTTTCTTAGCAATCCACACGAATATGCCCTAATCGTAAAAGGCTCATGATTCGATAAGCATGTCATTGTCAATGTGTTGAATGAAGCAAATATGAAACTTTAGAACCTTCGAGAGAGACCCATTTAGAAACAAAAATGTGTTGTATATGTCGTGCAGGGAAAAAAACGGAAATCGGGCAGTTTTTCAATTCTAATAACGGATGAAATGTGCAATAACACAGTCACAGTAATGACTGCAAAACACTCACTCTCCAAGCAGTGTCCGTAATGATTGGCCCTAAGCAAAGTGCAAACAAAATATGTTTGGAGAGTTGGTCGGTTGTTGGGAGTTTTATGTCCTGCCAACAACTAAGGTCATATAAGGACGGGTACCAACTTGTATGCAGGTATAGCAATACCTCAGGGAGTTTGACGCCCCTGCCTTGCAGAGTTCTAAACCACTGCCTTGTGGTACAGGTCCTTGACAGAACCGAAGGCTAAGGGAGCAAACCCTAAACAGAAAACCATGTCACTGTGGCAGCATTAAGGGCGGTTGATGTATGGAACTCCCAACATCTCCCGACCAGCCACTGCAGGGACAAATAGTTTTGCGCCTGTCTTGACATGTTCTTGCCGGTGTGAAACCTCTATTTGCTCCCCGAGAGAGTGCCGCTGGTAACTTGCAAAAGCCAGCAGCACTTCAACACTTTTGCAGGCAGCTTTCATGAAATGTACCATCAAGAGAAACCTGAAGCTGAGAGACATTAAGACCGACTCATGGACGCAACTCTCACAGCAGAGAGCTAAATGGAGAGCGGCAGTCAAGTAATGAAAGCAGTCTTTGTCGCATCGCGACCGACAGCATGATGATGACCAACTTGTGACAGTGCACACCCATTGTGATTTGCATAGTGCTGCTCCACTGGGAGATCAGGCTGCCAGCACCATGACCTGATATCCCACTCAGTCACATTATCCTGACACTGATCCAACCAATCCTTGCCTTATCCTAATAATGCCGAGCGCCTAACTAGGAATCGACAAGTATCAATTTTTAAGACATTGGTTTTACTCGACCAGGGTTCGAACCCTGGGTTCGAATCTCACGATTGTTTGGAGAGTATGGTGTGAAACCTGACTTACATTATAAGTTACAGAAATCTTCTGTGATTCCTTGACAGTGCAGAAATTCCACGTTTTCGCGCAAATACATTTCGCTGCTTTTGCTTGTTCGCTCTGGTTTTATATCCTAGGAACAGCTAAGGACACATCAGGACGGTCCACTCCTTGAATAGGAGATTCTAACTGATCAAATCTGATTCTAACTGATTCTAAATGATGCTGTCATCATTGGCATGGACTTCTTATTGAAAATTCCCCCATAATTGACATAATAAAAAGGTTTACTGTAGGATTCCATATATGCGGCATGCAAATGAGAATGTCACGTGAAATAGAAAACATGTAAATACAATAAATAGCTTTAATTCCATCTGTCCGACTGTAAATGCAATTTGCGTAGATGGCAAACTAGACTGATCGGTGCCAATGCGAACCGAGTGTGCTGTTTCCAATAGAGGGGGTGTAATGACGTCACAAGACAACTTTCGGTGGCCATATTGGATGACATACAGAAGGCTTGCAACTGCCTACACTGTGCTTATTTACCGATTTGTTGGTTTATTTGTCACTGTGTTGAGCAGTGGGGCCTCAGAAGTTGTTGCTAAAGTACTGTAAGTAAATACATTGGATGCAAACTGCCCAGAACCTCCCAGAACAACAAGAAAACTCTGTTTTACTGCATCTGCATGCATTCACTACATGGCTAGGGAGGGTGCTCGTAATGACGTCACGCGCACTCCCTCTGTACAAACAGCAAAACATCGCTGCATACCTCATACGCATTCGAAGACTGTGCTTGACTAAAAATTGATGGCTAAGAAAAAAGTATTTTTTGTTTGACTACATCGTTTCTTAATTTGGCTGTATTTCTGATGTTTAGTTAGCCAATTAAGGATTTGCTTGTGACGTAGGCATCACACTACTCCTGTGTCGTGGTTGGATAGAAGCAGTTCCTTCTACTATCAAGTGTGTATGTTAAGTTATTGCGAATGTAAATAAAACAAAAAACACAAATCTATTCACTGCTACGATCTAATATTCACTCGGGGGTTGACATAATGTTATTTAGGAGCATAGCTTAATCAATAAGTGAAATTCGCCTCAAATTAAACCCCAAATCCAAGCGATATTAAGGCCGCCGCCGCATCGGCGGCGTTATTGCGATGTAAATAAAACAAAAAGCACAAATCTATTCACTGCTACGATCTAATTCTGTTATTTAGAACCATGAATATTCACTCGGGGTTGAAATAATGTTATTTTGGGTTCATAACTTACTCAATAAGTGAAATTCGGTCAAATTAAACCGCAAATCCAAGCGATATTAAAGTTGCATGGTCCGATGAAATATCTATTTTTCAAAACCAAAACATGTATCTTAATTTCATTATATATATCCATCTTAGATATTGGTGCATTAACAAGTGATTTGGGACAACATATATAGAATAATCAGTGAATTTACTCCCTCATCCTACTTTGAGAAACCCATCACACAAGGAAGCCATTAATCAATTAGGTCAATCTCGTGGCCTCATTCCAAGTACCTAGTCAGGTTCCAGGATGTCCAGTAGTAGTATTGCTGGCACCATAGCCTGTGTTGATATAAAGTTGCATGGAATTTTGTATAAAATAATTGTTACAGATCTGAATAAGAGTGATGTAATAATTATGTATATTATTATCCAGAAACAATACATTTGATAATCATTAGGTCAGACCACATCACATGCCAAGAAACAAATCATTGCGCAATGGCACCATTAGTAGAAAAAGAAAGGTACCCAGGATATATCTTATTTAGGTCATTTGAGGATTTGCTTGTGATGTAGGCATCGTGAGATGTCAAAACGTGTCATAGCGAGAGGACTTTTGGGAAGCTTGTCGAAAGTATTTTGAGTTCTTTCAGCTCCAATTGCTTCAAAACTAGCCGTTTTTCCTCAAAATTACTCCGGACTAATGATTAGTAAGTTATAATGATCAATTTGATATATTTATCTAAAAAATAAAATAAAAATTCAGATGCCATCGGACCATGCAACTTTAAGGCTGCTGCCACATCGGCAGCATTATTGCTGTTGTCGCTGTACTTTCACTCTGATTTTGGGTTTAACTTGACCGTTGGTGAATTTTCATATATTCCAGGGCTTGGATGACAATGGGAGAGCCCGTAGTATCGGTGGAGTGGAGGCCGAAGGTGGCGCCACCAGTAGCAGTATGTAGATATAGGAGGTGAATACATCGAGGACAAGGGTTGGTAGATAATGAATAGAATAATAATAATAATTCCCTTCCACGCCTTTATACTCGCATAATGCTTATACATCACATATATGAACATTCACCAATAAATATATATATATGAACATTCACCAATATATATATATATATGAACATTCACAAACGGGCCTCCTATGTGTAAACCATTGTCAACATGAATATGCCCCTCCCCCTAACACACACACATACACAGCCAGCTTTTTCCTTAGTTAATCCCATCAGGACCATTACCCAAAGACACATATGGCACCATTCCGGCCGGGGTTAGCCGTGGCGGCCCGCTGCGCATGCGCCATTCTCCACCACCACCGCCCATACCGGAAGTCCAATTTGCACGGGCCGCGTCCCATTGAATCAAGGCATGCCGAGAAGGAGGAAGGCGGAAGGAGGAAAGGAGGGAGGAGTGAGGAGGAAGGGGGAGGAGGGAGACGGGAGGAGGGAGGAAGGGAGGGAGGGAGGAGGGAGGAGGGAGGAGGGAGGAGGGAGGGGGAGGAGGGAGGGGGGGGGGGGGGAGGGAGAAGGGGAGAGGAGGGGGAGGGAAGAGGGAAGAGGGGAGGAGGGGGAGAGAGGAGGGAGGAGGGAGGAGGGAGGAGGGAGAAGGGAGAAGGGAGAAGAGAGAAGGGAGGAGGGAAGAGGGAAGCAACTGAAACAGGCCCCCTTTTGGGACGCCGACTCGTCGCCCTAATAAATCACCGTCTCGAATGGAGTCGTGCTATTAAATCAGCACGTCGAATTGCGCCAAATTGGCGAGATGAAAGCGGCTAAAATCACCACGTCTATCCTGCCGTTTTGTGCTGGGTGGTGGTTTGCTGCATGGGATTACACCGGCGCACGACTGGATGGGGCTGGGTTTTCTCAATCTCAGATCCCAGAAGAGATTAGATCTGGTTTTATTTGGGTTAGAATGAAAAATCGGTGAAATCGGTGAAACATGTGTTCACTCTGCTAACTTAGTTTCTATACGAACACAGGAGTTGTATGTACACATGTGGTTTGTGGATATATACGTCTGAATGCAATGTTCTTTTGTAATCAAGCAATACAGAAAATATTATGAGCTGTTCTTCTAAAGTGTGAATAACTCTACCAACAATGGCTGGAATACCAGTGCCTTGGCAATTAAAAAAAACTTCGTTTGCTCAGAGGAATAAATATAATTACCAAAAGAAATAGTTTAAAATATGTAAATGTACATTATTTTTTAACTTAAAAGAAGCCCAAAACCATTGAGCTATGCAACTTTTAACTAACGAAAAGGTAAATGAGATATTGGTAAAAACTCACGATCTACATTCCTAAGTGGACACTTCCACTTCTGGAACATGTATATAATGTTATCAAGGGCCATCTTAAGAGTGGGTGGTGACCTTTGGTGACCTATCAGGCTTGGGTCACTTCCTGTTATTAACCTTGACCTGGATGTGAGGTCACTGCCTCGAGGCTGGCCGATGAGGGGGGGGGGGGGGGTGTGCATGCGTGGGGTGTGGAGGGTGTGGAGGCATTGACCAACATAGCTTGGTTACATGCAGGCGCCAATCTTCCAGTGTCGAAGCCCTCAGGCTCCTAGTAATAGGCAGTGTTAGAGGCATTCCTTACCTCGCCCGGTTCGTTACATATAACGCAATTTTACCGTTCTGCACACTCTCTGATTAAAATCTATACGGCCGGAAGACCAGTGCTCTGGCGCTGACAAAAGCCATTATTCGTTGAATAAAATACATTTAACAAATTTAAACCGCATTGTTTTCTTTGGTTTCGACTGGATGCTGGCCGAAGCGGTGTTTGGTTGTTTTGTTGGTAGTTTTACGTCCTAGCAACATCCAAGGTCATATCAGGACGGGTACCGACTTGTGACAGTGTGCACTCATGGCAACTTTATAGTGCTGCCCACTGAGAAAATCAGGCCACCAGCACCATGACGTGATATCCCACTCAGTCACATTCTCATGACACTGTGCTAACCAATCCTTGCCATATCCTATTAATGTCGAGCGCCAGGCTAGGAAGCGACAAGTATAAATCTGTATAAGCCATTGGTTTAACTCGATGAGGAACCCAACTCCTGATCTCCCTCATGTGAGGCCTGCACTCTATCGATTCGGCCACAACGCCGGGGGGTTATGGGTTTGAACTCCAGCCGAGTCATATTAGTGACATATTAAATTGATACGTGCCACTCGGCATCAATAAGCTAGCTTGTTCAGTAGCAGGATAGTATGACTGAGTAGGATATTGGGTAATGCTGAGGATGACGAGGGGTGTAGCACTATAAAATCCCCACGAATACGCAGTCACAAGTCGGCAGCCATTTCGTTTGTCTTTTTTTTATTATATCCAATTAGATCAGATTTGTATGCTCAGGACAAGTTGAAGATGCCACCATCAGGGCCACCTATACATAGTGAGGATGCTCTGTTCAGCTTTGTCATATGCAGCAATGAATTTGAATCTGCTGGTGTTGGTTGGGTGTATCCTGGAATCTGAGGCTCATCTGGTATCGTTGTTACCACTTTGTCAAGCTACCTTATGAATGATTTTACACTGCAGTTTGATTTCAGATGTAAGCTCGCATTGTATTAAAGAGCTGAACTCCATGGAGAGACAGACTTCCTTCCCGCAGGGTTTTTGTTGACTGCGAGGCCTTTGTATTTATGGCTGGCACCTGACCAAATACTTATATCTCATTGAATGATACGTTGTTATGCCATAGTTAGGTGCACCCAATAAGATGATATGAATTGTATGTGATGCTTAACTACTTATGCGAATACAAATAATGGAAGATTCAGTAATTGTAATCCTCCTCCCTGCATATAATGACATTACACTACCATAGTAGCATCACTAGGCACCCTCACCCATACCAACTACATGTTCTGACAACAACCAGTCGTGATAGCCAAATGAGTTGAACCCTGAGTCCCACATCCCATTTTGACAAGTTATATGGGATTTGAAAATTTAGGTTAGAACACTGGTTGAGTCAAATCAATGGCATGACAAATTTATTATACAGTATAACCCCATTAACCAGACTTGAAAGTACCCTAGAAAATTGTTTGGATTAACCGATCTTTGGTTTAACCGAGCTTTGGCTTTGATTTTGGCTTTGACTTTGAGTAAGCGTGTATTGCACATGTAATATACAATGCATGTCGATACTGTTTTTAAAAAAAATGTATATACAGTATAACTCCGTTAAACTAAGCTCGGTTAAACCAAATGATCGGTTCATCCAAACTTTTTTCGGCGGACCACCAAAATACTACCATTTATCATATAAAAAAAGTTGGTGGGGTCTCAGATGACCTTATAACCACATGAAAGTTTGGTTTAACCATACCGGAGTGGCCTGGGATCCGACAATTTTGTTTGGATTAACCAATAATTTGTTTGATAAGACAACACCAACACTACAGCTGGCCAGCATTGAAAACAAGCCTGGGTACCCGAGCTTACATGCTATGGACAGTATAAATACAGCCTCAATAAAAATAAAAATAAATAAAAAAAATTAATCGACTTTGGTTTAACCAACTTATTTATATGATAAGTGGTAGTGTTTTGCCGGGCCGCCAAAAAAAAGTTAGGATTAACCGATCATTTGGTTTAACCGAGCTTGGTTTAATGGGGTTATACTGTACTTGTTGCTACCTAGCCTGGCGTTCGGCATTACTAGTACAGGGCAAGGAGCAGTGGAATGAGGGAGCAGTGGAATGAGGAAGACCAATTTTCCACGATTGAAATTTCCCCTGCTTAATCAACAAATATAACAACAAAACAAAAACTGCAATCCTTCCCCAGATGACTACCCACATTCCAACGCCATTATGTAGCCTCATCCCGGCCATGTTCTCACTATTTTCTCAATCCTGAGAAAGGTAGGATGACATTCTATAAACTACGCTAAGCCATTGCTGCCAATTTGTCAACACAACTTTAGCACAGCATAATTTAATTTTAATCTGGTGCTCCCCACTCCCTCTCAATCATGCTTGGGTTGCCTGGTTAGTTCCGGAAGTGGCCGATATCTGGGGTTGGCGCTTCTCGGTCGGGGATTACTATGCCATGATTAAGGAGGCTTCAGTTTTTCACTCTCCATATCACTTGGTGGATATTGTTGACTTATTCACCTATGCCATCTTAAAGCTGCACAGTCCGATGAAAGCATCAAATCTTTTAAACAAAAATACTTATCAACATGTCTAACTTGGGTACTCGTGCACTAAGTTAAGTGTTTCTTGCTCTATATATGTTTCCTTGTGGGAGTTTTATGTACTGACAACATATAATGTCATATCAGGATGGATATCAACTTGTGACAGTGCGCACTCATGACGACCTGATAGTGCTGCCCCACTGGGAAATCAGGCCGCCAGCACCATGACCTGATATCCCACTTGGTCACATTATCCTGACACTGAGCTAACCAGTCCTTGCCCTATCCTCTTAATACTGAATGCCAAGCTAGGAAGCGACAAATATCAATTTTGTACGTCATTGGTTTGACTCAACCGGAATCGAACTCCCGATCTCCAGCATGGGAGGCCTGCGCTCTACCGATTCGGCCACTGCGACTGCCAACATTGTATTCACACCACACCCTCACTCCCAACACAATTTTCTCACTCCACTACTATTGCCAAGCCCCCAACCTTTCCTCAAATAACACTTTCAAATCAACTTCCAATACAGTTTGTCCCTGGAGCATGCGCAGTGAGCTGCTACCCACAGCATTAGTTTCTTCCATTGCCCCCAGGGGGCAGCTTGGTGATGGAAATCGTCTATCAGAACATTTTCCTGAAGCAGACTGCATAGTGACCTGCTACCGATATTAATTCTTCCACTACCACCAGAGGGCAGCACGATGGTTGAAATCCTCTATAACTATAAGGCATTTTCCTAAGAGCAGCTAGCCACAGGGCTACATGCATTCCTTTACTACCTCAGTTAGTTAGCTACATATAATGCTATTGTGCTGTTCTGTACACTGTTATGATTAAAATCTACATCGAAACCGTACTCTGCTTTGTTTTGAAGCGACCAGATGCTGGCCGAATCATTAAGAGCGCTGGATGCCTTCCCATTCCAGGAGGTTGTAGGTTCGAACCGTGGTCAAGTCATACTAGTTTTAGTACTACTAATTAGTCATCCAAAAATTGTCAACAATTTCAAGGTAGTGTAATGGCCCACGGCCCTCCGACTCCCACTCTCATGGTCACTCACGGAAGAACACCCAGATTCAATCAGAGTACGCTTCAACTTGGTTTATTGAACCATCTGCTCTCCGCGGTGTCAGTAGTTGTCTGACCCGCCCCCTGACTCGCCAGATCCCACATCGACTCTATAGGTGTGTGTGTGTGGGTGGGGGGGGGGGGGGGGGGGGGGGGGAGAGGGGGGTCAGCCACCCGCAGTAGAGGGCAGCCCAGTTGGGGTCTGCCCGGTGGCTACCCGTGATGCCACCTGGCACAGTATAGTGGTACTGCGCTGGTGTACGGCATAGTCTCCGCTGCTACCACGTGGTAGTAGAGCTCATGTACAGACTACTACAGTAGTATAAAGAGTATTACTTTTCCAGACCCCCCCTCCACCCCCCCCCCCTCACCCTAAAGTAGCACACATCAACATTTTACTACAGACCCAGACGCGATGGCCGAATGAGTTGAACACACACTTCCCATTTTCGCAGGCCATGGGATTTGAACCTTCGGGTTCAAACCTGGTTGAATCAAACCAATGACTTAAAAATTGGTACGTATCACTACCCAGCATTAATAAGTATGGGAAAGGACTGTTTTGCTCAATATCAGGATACATCAACTCTTGCCACGGCCATCAGAGGGTATAATAATAATAATAATAATAATAATAATAATAATAATAATAATAATAATAATAATAATAATAATAATAATAATAATAATAATAATAATAATAATAATAATAAAGCCCTACTTTCTCACACCACCATCACCCCTTATCCCAAACCCACTTCTAAAATCACGACCACACTCCACCCACCTAGACGACCACACTGACATCATCACCCCCCGCCCCCACCCCGGCTCCGCAACCCACAAATCCCTTTGCTGGCCACTCCTTCCTCTTACCGTGCCTGCCATGTATACATACACACCCACCCACCCACCCACACTCCCTCCCTGGAAGGTGGGGGTGTTCTTTACGGTGTCTGGGTGAGGGTTAAACGGCTCGCCCATTCCGGATCACCACCCGCCCAGCGACCTCTGGTGGACCCCCACCCCCACCCCCTCCACCCCACTGAGGAACTTTTTCTCTTAACTCCGCACCTCAACAAGGTTACAAGCAATACATAGATCTACCCATTCCGTTTCCTCCCTCCCAACAGATACACATACACACAAAAGACAATGTGTCACATGGAATGTTCGCGTAGCTATATTTCCACCGGGAGACCAGGTGTGAGATCAACCCCATGTGCAGTGTTTGCTGCGATGTTATATTAAGAATTTCTATTCTTGTTATTTTTGGCGGGAAAGGACAACAGTATTGTTAGTAGAACATGCGAGGGGCGCGGCTTGTCATACATATATCATCTCCCATAGGGATGATGCTTAATAACAGTTCGTCGAGGGTTTCCCCCCAACAAAATAGACTGAGGGGGTTCGTGTCAGATCTTAACATTCACGGTACTGGATATACTGCCTTAATAATCACTTAGAGTTACCACAACCACAACCACAACCACAACCACCACCACCACCACCACCACCACCACCTTCACCACCTCAAAGGCATGCCTAAAAGCAATACATGGCGTTTTAAATAGATGACAATAACCATCATCACCATCATCACCACTACCATCATCACCACCACCACCATTTTTGTGCATACCCAAGACATGGTATTCTAATCATAACTGGTGAAATTAGGTGTCACAACCCCATTTTAAAATATTTTTTACATTCATTGATTAAGCAAGGGAAATTTCAATCGCCGACAATTGATATTCCTCATTCCAGGAACCCTTGCCATATCCTAGTAATGCAGAGCGCTAGGCTAGATGGCGGCAAGTATCAATTTTAAAGTCACTGTTTTACTCAAACAGGGTTTGAATTCCACGACAGGGCAACACATGAAGCCAGTGCTCAACTCTTTTAGCCATTATCAACATGGGTGAAATTCGGTTGCAAACGCATTACTTTTTTGGGGGGTGGGTGGTATATTTAGCCTGTCCATAATGAATAAGTCGCATTGCGGCTTGTTTTCATTGCTGGACAGCAATAGTCTAAATTTGGTAGCAGCATTGTCATCTGAGCTGTTAGTCGCTATGTTAGTTTTTGTGGTTGTTTTATTTGGGGGGGTTCCAATTTTATCAATTTTGTTGATGCCACATCTGCAGCATTTTGTTATATACCTACCCCATACACTAGCGTTGGTAGGGATACTCAGTTTACAGTGACTTTGTGAGGTCGGGGTATGAGGTCATTTGAAGAATTGTTAGAAGTTAGGTCTTGAATGACGGTTGTGTGTGCGCACAGACTACATCAGATGACCTCGCAACCTTTGTTCTTAGAAAATTACCTCTATCCCATTTATTGTAGTTTTAGGTTGGTGAAATTCATAGTCAATGGAGTTTGACCTCAAATTTGAGGGAATCATGAACTAATTCCCTTTTTAGGCCCCCACAGCCATGACTACTCATTCAGTGATCTTGTTTTGTGTATACTTTGAGATGAGGGTGGAATTGACCTTGAATGGGTGTCATGCAAGTGCACTAACTACCCAGATGGTCATGCAGTTATTTGAATTTATGCTGGCTTGAAGTTGAATATGCCTCTCCTACTCTCTACAAGCTCTCTCTCTCTCTGCCCTTCTCTATCTCTCTGTCCCTTCCTCCTCTCTGTATATTAATAGCACGCAAAATAATCTACTAAATACTTTTATTTATATTCATATGAAGAATTATATAACACATAAAACATAAATAGCAGATATCAAAAGAGTATACAGGAGTATTTGCAGCGAGTAGAACAAGTAAATAACAAAGCAGGAGAATTACACACATGAATAATATTTGCACTGCATATGTAAAGTACTTTATACCTTACAAACCATGCCATGTTATTCCAAGGAGTTGATGTTGATAATGATAATGATGATAAGGATAATGATTATGGTGATAATGATAAACAACCATAACCCACACCATCAAAGTTTTCAGGAACACTTGGTCGCAAACTGCTAGTAGACAATCAACTAATACTGAAGCTGTGTCATCTTACCCTCATTCGCCTTCAATTCCATCCAACTATATGTGCTCCACCTCAACATCCGCTCTCACAACCACCACTCTCCATCACGGAGCCAGGTTATCGCTTTGCCAACCTCGAAAGTCTGCATCTTCACCCCGCTCAGCGTATTGAGTTATCAATGCAATTTTACCACCGTGGTCTGTCTGACAACCGCATCGCCACCTTACCAAAGACATTCCCTCCTCAGCATTCCAAGCACTGATTGTCACCAGACACCAGCAAACTTCATTGCGCTGTACTTCCCTAGTTGCCATAGTTACCATATTGTCACAGGTGCCATCTTGCCACCACCATCGCCATGCTGCAGACGCCATTTTGTGGACCACTATAACCATTATGTGGATGCGCCATTACACCTTGTAATCACCATCAAGATCACGAGAGTGCCACCTTACCATCACCATGGTAACCATGGGCGCCATCTTGTGGGCGCCTCCGTCCAACCAATCGGTGGTCACCCTCACCATCACCATAATGCAGTTATGTGCAACAGTTAAGCTACATTTTCTTGAGTTTCTGCCATATGTTAAAATAAATATATTTAAGTTGATCAATGTAATCTCCTAGCTTGGAAGTAACCTTACTTATTGTGTGCACACCGAAAATGTTGGACACCAACGGCTTCAGCAGTAACAACAGGTTCTATTAAATTTACTTAGTTTCCCTTCTATAATCCTTTCTAACACATACCTAATCAAGGTGTACTAGTATCTAAGTTGCATATGTAGGATCAAATGTAGGTCACTGCTTTGGGGTAAGCTACAGGAGTGTAAAGCTGATGAAGCCATAATTTTAGTTTTCAAACAAAGAAAACTTACCTAGATTTGATCCTAAATACTCAGCTTAGATTTTTTTTTAACATGTTTTACTCCATAGAAGAGAATACTGAGTCAATTTAATATTTTTTTAACTCTTAATGCTAAATCCTATGGTGTCCAGCATTTTCCCATGTACAACAAATTTAATTAGGCACATTTTCACTTAAAATATCTTCAAAGTTAGCTACAGTCGATTATGTCAATCAACCTAATATATTTATCTAAAAGTATGGCAGAAACTCAAATGTAACTTCAATGCAATAACCACAAAGAAAGATAGGTGCATGAGGCTAGACAATATTTTCATTCATAATTTGAACATGTTTCCAAATTCAACACACACAACAAACTTTTTTCTTTGGTTTTTTTTATACCCCTTTCTTTTCTAGCCCCTTCCATGATGTGAGATAATTTAAACAATTTCCTGACCTGGAATGCGAATGACCAATGACCGCCAATCCTAAATAGGGTGCCCTGGGAGATGTCACACAGTCTACGGTCGTGGGTTCGAACCCTGGTCGAGTCAAACCAATGACTTAAAAATTGATACTTGTCGCTTCCTAGCCTGGCGTTCAGCATTATTAAGATAGGACAAGGACTGGTTGGCTCAGTGTCAGGATAATGTGATTGAGTGGGATATCAGGTCATGGTGCTGGTGGCCTGGTCTTCCAGTAGGGCACCACTATAAATTTGGAATGAGTGGTGCGCACTGTCACAAGTTGGTACCCGTCCTGATATCACATTAGATGTTGCTAGGACATAAAACAACAAACAAACAAAAAACTTATTATGCATGGGTCCTCCACAGACGCAGAAAGAGTGCAAGTAGGGTATAGAAACATCGCTTTTCAACAGGAAGACTTCTATTTATCATAATCAGATTAAACTGGTTGGAATATGCCTTTATCCAACATCTCAGCAATTAGGAGATATATCTAAACAGAGATAGATATAATAGAGACACGGATAGAGAAATACAGATAGTGTGTGTGTGAGAGAGAGAGTTCACACCTCCCAGTTGACACCTCAAACTCCTCACACCACCCATTCCCCACTCCACCCACTCCTGACAGCACCCACTCCACACACAGCCCCCACACCACCCATTCCCCACTCCACCCACTCCCGACAGCACCCACTCCACACACAGCCCCCACACCGCCCGCTCTCCACACCACCCACTCTCCACACCGCTCCCCACACCACCCGCTCCCCACACCACCCGCTCCCCACACCACCCGCTCCCCACACCATTCGCTCCCCACACCACCCGCTCCCCTCACCACCCGCTCCCCACACCACCCGCTCCCACACCACCCGCTCCCCACACCACCCCTCCCCACACACCGCTCCCCACACCACCGCTCCCCACACCACCGCTCCCCACACCACCCGCTCCCCACACCCACCACTTCCCACACCACCCGCTCCCCACACCACCCTCTCCCACACCACCACTCCCCACCACCGCTCCCCACACCATCCGCTCCCCACACACCGCTCCCCCACACACCGCTCCCCACACCATCCACTCCCCACACTACCCGCTCCCCACACCACTCGCTCCCCACACCACCAGTTTTCCACACCACCCAGTCTACACACCGCCCGCTCCCCACACCACCCGCTCCCCACACCACCCGCTCCCCACACCACCCGCTCCCCACACCACCCAGTCTACACACCGCCCGCTCCCCACACCACCCGCTCCCCACACCATCCACTCCCCACACTACCCGCTCCCCACACCACCCGCTCCCCACAACTCCAGTTTTCCACACCACCCGCTCCCCACAGCATCCACTCCCCACACCACCCGCTCCCCACCTCCCCCACACCCCAGAGTGCAAGGACACAACACAACGCCTTAGCCGCTGACAGCCAGAGTCTGTGGGAGTCGCGCTTTGCTTCCAAAGTGCGACTTTTATGGTAACTGAATTGCTCATTTGGAAGGCGCACTTTTAATAGTGCGCAGGTGTTATTTATGTTCCTATCACCTCCCAAGTTATGCCCATGCGCATGACCGCAGCAGCCTACCTCCCACGTCCCTCCTTATGACCCCACCACCACCACCACCTCACCCCCTAAAGGGCCTCCACCATTTAGCGTATTATGACTCGCCCCTCCGGTGCCTCTGCACCGCCCCAACACCAGGCCCGTGTATCACCATGGTAATGACCATCGATTTCTCCACCGTATGATTATTGACCCTGCCCCTGTGCCCGTTCCTATGGCAACCTCGGATCGATGACGTGGCAATTTAATTTTTGGGGCAGGTTTATTTTTGTTGGTTTCACTCCTTGCTCATATTTTAACTCACCAAGAACTGTGTGTATATAGAAACTATGTATATCTATACATATTAACATAACCCCGTCCTGATATGACCTTAAATGTTGCCAGGACGTAAAACTCCAACAACCAACCAACATAAAACTATATATATCTATATGCCGGTATATGTATATGTTATATATGGCAGTATGTGAATATAAGGATGTAAATAGCCAATACTATGTCCCACTGCTATATAGTGCATGTAGGCACGATATTATCCTCTATAGTTCCATGCTCGGCTACATGGGGTGCCACCTGCATGTGGCCACTAACCTGCCTCTAGTACTTGCGTGAAAAAGATTTATGACGGCAAGAATTATAGTTCTGCCATTTCGGGGATAAATCCATTGTCTGAACACATGAATGGTTAAATATGCCTGATATATATATATATAATAACCCCATTAAACCAAACTTGAAGGGACCATAGGAATTTGTTTGGACTAAAGTTGCATGGTCCGATGGCGTTTGAATTTCTGTCTTATTTTTTAGATAAATATATCAAAGTGATCATTATGAGCTACTAATCATTAGTCTGGAGTCATTTTGATGAAAAATGACTAGTTTTGAAGCAATTTGAGATGAAAGAACCCAAAATAATTTCGACAAGCTTGTCAAAACTCCTGTGGCTATGACCTAGATGGTGATCTCGCGGACACCACGTGATGTGAGATGACCTACTAATCCTGGAACCTGACAGGGCTGTAGGTAGGTATTTCTGGTTAGGTGACCACACAGTCTGCTTAATAAAAATCTAAGCAGAAGTAAATAATTTCATAATGAGAAGCATATTAATCATGCCATAATATGCATAAATATGTAGTGCTTATATTGATTTAAAAAAAGTAATTCCCAGCCATGCTTTATTCACTGAATAATTAGTGTACAATATTTGTGTGGCATCCAGACACCACTGGTTACATCTGTGATGGAAATTTGTAATGTTATTTCTGAAGACATCAAATCCTTTTAAAAGAATTTAAACATGCATACATGTTACAAAATACTCCCTTCTGATTTGGGAACTGTTTTGTTTGATATATCAATGCAATACAAGGATCCAACCATGTCCCATATGTGATGTTACAAATGGCTGACTGTAAAATGGGGTTTTTTTGTACAAAAACACTTCATAATTAAAAAGACCAAAGTTGCATGTGGTTTATTTTATTTCCCTTATTTGTTACATCAAATCTGAACATGAATCTGAAAAGTATAAGGAAAGAAATAAGTAGGATCTTTTTTTATTGATGTTTTAAAATCCCATCCCATGCTGACCAGTTTTCAGGAGAGTGATCCATATAAACGAAATGCAAATTTATTAGATAGCAATGGAGATTTCCAGGTTTAATGCTATGATGGCAGCAACTGTTCTGATCATGCGTTATCGTTATACATATATGGACCCCAAAAATAGATATATATATATTGATCGGCCAATACTAATGTATATATAAAAATTTCAGAATTTAAATTACCCAAATTGAATAATTATATTTATAGGATTGACCAAACAGCATTGAATATCCAACATGGAGGGGGGGGGGGGAAACATCTACCTCATTTCCCCTTCCCCTCTATGACCCTGCACAGTAGGCCTACTTGGTTGAGGGGGGGGGGGGCTAATGAGGTCACAAGATTGGCCTAATTAGTTAATGGCCTCCCTGCATAATGGGTGTTTCAAACTGAGTGTTCAAAGGGGTGAGGTTATAAATTCACTGGTTATTCTGTATATGCTGTCCCAAACCATTAGCTAATACACCAGTATCTAAGTTGGATATATAGAATCAAATGTAAGTAGTTGTTTTAATTTTGACAAAATTATATTTCATCGGACTATGCAACTTTAACCGATCATTGGTTTAACCTAGCTTTGGCTTTGACTTGGCGGGGAGGGAGATTGGGAATGGGTGGGAAATGGGGTGGCGTGGGGTTTGGGGGTGGGATGTGGAGGTGCGTGGGAGATAGTGGTGGGGTAGGATTTGGTGTGGGGGTGCATGGGAGATGGGGGTGGGAGGGGTCTCGGATGACCTTTAAGCTGAGATTCCTTCTACGCGGTATGCGGCATGCAGCATGCGGCATGCAGTATGCGAATGGGAAGATTCCTTCTACACGGTATGCGGCATGCGGCAGACGGCACATGACTGGCTATATTTAAAAAATAAAAATAAACAAGTATACTCCATACTGCACTGTATATGGCCTAATATGGCATGTATATCCATGTAACTCTTGGTACTGCACATGGAGGTTCCTACCTTTATAATTACCAAATTATAGATAAGTATTCATATTTTTGTGGCTCTGGTAGCATTTTTACCAACCCGAACCCCCACCACCACCACTACTGCACTCTATATGACCGATTGGGACGATCCTAACATCCTAAACTGAGCCATGTTAGGACCGTCCTTTTCGGTCAACAAAATCTGGGACGGTAATAACATCCCTCGGAGCAAGCTAAACTGAGCCATGTTAGGACCGTCCCATTGGTGTAGATACAGGGCTAAAGACTATCAGTCGCCTCCTCCAGCCTTATATCAATGGACAAATGCGACTGATGCTTTTCTATTCGCACCACCTTGTCCCGGCTGTCCGTAATTATCAGTCGCCTCCTCCAGCCTTATATCAATGGACAAATGCGACTGATGCTTTTCTATTCGCACCCCCGTGTCGCATGCCGCATGCCGGACCGATCGCTACAGGGACCGATCGAGTTGTCGCATTCGCATTCGCATACCGCATGTAAGGGTTGTAGCCCATTGAGTTCAAGGCGTTTCGATTTTTTGCCGCATTCGCATTCTGATACCGCATGCCGCATACCGCGTGTAAGGAATCTTAGCTTAACGTTGCATGGTCCGATGGCGTTTGAATTTGTTAGTTATATTTGAGATAAATAGCTCAGGTTGACCATTATATCCTAACATTCATTAGTCCTGAGTAACTTTGATGAAAAATGGCTAGTTTTGGAGCAATTTGAGCTGAAAGAACCCAAAATAATTTTGACAAGCTTGAAAAAGTCTTGTGGCTATGACCCAGATGGTCATCTCGCAATGTCCACGTGATGTGAGATGACCTACTAATCCTGGAACCTGACAGGGCTGTAGGTAGGTATTTCTGTTTCAGTGGTGAACATTCTGGGAATGCAGTAAATACATTTGATATATGCACTAGTATATATACAACGTATATACAAGGTATGATTTGGTGGACCCCAAAAAAAAAGTATATATATATATATAGCCCCGTTCACACATGCACTTAATTTTCAAAAAGGTCCAAACATTAAAATTATAATTTCACTTGAAGCTCCAATGAATCAGAAGCAATATTCTTTTCGAATTTTTAAAATATTCCAAATTTGAGTGATATATGTGCATTTGAAAGTTCAAATATTTTATATTAGCTAATACAGCAGCCATTCTATGCTGGCTACATCAGCCGGGTCTGAGCATTAATGGTTTGACTGGATCCTCCGCAAATACACAGGTTTCCAGGTTTAATGCTAGGATGGCAGCAGCTGTTCTGCCCGTGCCTATGCGTTATCGTTTGGACGGGATCCCTCGCAAATGCGCCTGGTTCTTGGCTTAACGCTGTGATGGAAGCAGCCATTCCACAGTGTATGCGCCGGAGGATGCGCCGGGTTAGTAGAACCATATCAGTTTCTACACTCACCTATGAGAAACTGCACATTCTATGATTCAGCCGGGTCTGAGCATTAATGGTTTGACGTGATCTGCCGCAATTGCGAAGGTTTCTGGGTTTAATGCTATGATTGCAGCAGCCGTTCTGGTTGTGTCTATGTGTTATAATTTGGACCGGATACATCATAAATGCGGTGTTCCAGTGTAATCGTCGGAGGACGGCCTGGGGTCATAGCACCATATCAGTTTCTACTCACTTATGACGAACTGCATGCTCAGCGTTCCCGAGTCGTCCACCGGCGCATACGCTGCGGAATTGCTGCTGCCATCATAGCTTTAAGCCCAAAGTATTTCCGATGGATCCCGTCAAAACGATAACGCATGACCAGAACAGGGTGTTTCAAAGTGAGTGTCCAAAGGGATTATAAATTCACTGGTTATTTCGTATATGCTGTCCCAAATCATTAGCTAATACACCAGTATCTAAGTTGGATATATAAGATCAAATGTAAGTAGTTGTTTTAATTTTGACAAAAGTATATTTCATCGGACCATGCAACTTTAAAACCACATGAGAGTTTGGCTTTACCAGAAGTGGCCTGGGGTCCGACAATTTTGTTTGGATTAACCGATCGTTTGGTTTAACCGACTTGGGTTTAACCAACTTTATTATATGATAAATGGTAGTATTTTGCAGGGCCGCCAAAAGAAGTTTCCATTAAGCAATCATTTGATTTAACCGAGCTTGGTTTAACGGGGTTATACTGTATTGGGATATCTATTTTAGATGTATATGTCATATGGATTCACTGGTGAACCTTTTTAACTTTTCGTACGTAATTTGCTCGCATGTAGCTGTAGCTAATTAAACTGGCTTGGGTAGCGTCTGGGTGTAAGGAATATATGCAATGTGTCGAATCATAACTTTTTTGTAACTTGTAACTGTCGTGTGAAAATTGGAATTACATGCAATGTGACGAATATAAGGGAGCTTGTAACTGTTGCATGAAAACAGGGAATATATGCAATGTGACGAATATAAGGCGGCTTGTACCTGTTGTGTAAAAATAGGGATTATATGCAATGTGACGAATATAAGGCAGCTTGTAACGGTTGTGTGAAAACAGGGATCATATGCAATGTGACGAATATAAGACAGCTTGTAACTGCCGTGTGAAAATAGGCATTATATGCACTGCAACAAATATAAGGCAGCTTGTAACTGTTGTGTGAAAATAGGGAATATATGCAATGTGACGAAGATAAGGCAGCTTGTAACTGTTGTGTGAAAATAGGGATTATATGCAATGTGACGAATATAAGGCGGTCTGTAACTGTCATGAGAAAATAGGGATTATATGCAATATGATGAATAAAAGGCAGCCTGTAACTGTTGGTTGAAAATAGGGATTATATGCAATGTGACGAATATAAGGCAGCTTGTAACTGTTGTGTGAAAATAGGGATTATATGCAATGTGAAGAATATAAGGCAGATTGTAACTGTTGTGTGAAAATAGGGAGTATATGCAATGTGACGAATATAAGGCAGCTTGTAACTATTGTGTGAAAATAGGGAATATATGCAATGTGATGAATATAAGGCAGCTTGTAACTATTGTGTGAAAATAGGGATTATATGCAATGCGACAAATATAATGCGGCTTGTAACTGTCGTGTGAAAATAGGGATTATATGCAATGTGACAAATATAATGCGGCTTGTAACTGTCATGTGAAAATAGGGATTATACGCAATGTGATGAATATAAGGCAGTTTATAACTGTTGTGTGAAAATAGGGAATATATGCAATGTGACGAATATAAGGCAGCTTGTAACTTTTGTGTGAAAATAGGGATTATATACAATATGACGAATATAAGACAGCTTGTAACTGTTGTGTGAAAATAGGGATTATATGCTATGCGCCAAATATAAGGCAGTGAATAGGTTATGAAATGATGTAAATTAATAGACTTGTTGAAAACAGCTTTCTGTATCCGCCATCTTGTTTAGTTGTTTTGGGCATTTTCTTCCAATTTCTCAACTTTATTTCAAAATAGATAAACACTGTGTGCTTGAACCACCACCTTCACAGCTGTTCAGTTAATTCCTACTGAAGCAGTGTTTGCTCAGATTTAGGCAGCATTATCATTCACCATTGGCTTTACTCTATATACGGATGAATAATTTATCAACTACAGTGTAAGATACATAGAATCTACTGCACTAAATTTATGCTGGTCACCATCAGTTGATGAAGCCAAACTACAAGACCAATCGACTGGGAACCAGCGCAGCGATGTCACGTGGTACAACGCGAGATTTCCGCCGGCGATAGCCTTCCACTGGAAGGCGCCATCCCGCCGCCATCCCACGCATGCGCAAAGGTTTATCGAACCGGAAACGAAATAAGGGGGAGGAGTTCCCCCTGGGATCGGGTGTATGTTCTGGTTAGTAAACGCTGGTGGTGGTAACAACACACTCCATCAGGCACACGTCTGTCCCCCTACGCACATCACTCCGTTACAATCACTCCATCGGCCACAACAAATTAGAGCCCCACCGCGCAGGCGCGCGCCGGCTAATATTGGCGCCATTAGGGGCCGAACAGTACAAGCCGCGCCTTCATTACAAGTCGCACCCAGTTTAATTTAGGGGGTGAGATATCAGTGGCATAGATTCTGCAATTCCCCAGTACAAGCTGCACTTCCATTACAAGTTACACCCAGTTTAGTTTAGGGGACATTCCCCAGTAGAAGCCAGGACTTTCATTCCAAGTCGCACCCGGTTTAGTTTAGGCGGTGATCTATCAGTGGCATAGATTCTCGAGTACAATCTGTGCCTTACAAGTCACACCCAGTTTAGTTTAGGGGGCGAGCTATCTGCAGTGTACATTCTCCAGTACAAGTAGCGCCTTCATTACAAGTTGCACGCAGTTTAGTTTAGAGGATGACCTATCAGTGGCATAGATTCTCGAGTACAAGCCGCACCTTCATTACAAGTCCCACCCAGTTTAGTTTAGGGGGCGAGCTATCAGTGGTGTAAATTTTCGAGTACAAGCTACACCTTCATTACACAGGGATGAAAGTAGTCTCCGGGCAAAAAAGCGGAAATGCTGATATTCTCCGATTGGGTTTAGCATTGTCAGGGAATCATGGAAAATTCCTGGAAGTAGGCTTTCATATATATTGGTATACGCTGACAGTGCTGTGCCGTTTGAAGCATGTATTAGTAGTAAACGCTGATAGCGCTGTGGAGTCTGCACCACATATTAGTATATGCTGATGGTGCTGTGGGATTGAAAAATCCCGGAAATCCGCGGAATCGCGGACATCTTTCATCCCTGATTACAAGTCGCACCCTGTTTAGTTTAGGGGGCGAACTATCAACGGCATAGTTTCCCAAGCACAAGCCATGCCATGCAAACATGCCAAATTAATTTTGGCAAGCACATCAGACCTGCAGATTCTATTAATTTGACTTAATATTCCTTTCAATGTACCAACAAATGCTATTAAGTATATCAGTATGTAAATTAGATATGTAGAATTAAATCTAGATAATTGTTTAGGTTTTGACAATTTGATGCATTCATCGGACTATACACACCTTTTAGTTAGCGTGAAAAAGAAGCATAATTTTATCTCTCCGTAATTGAGGGATTCTGCACTTTGAGGATGCATTCCACCCCTCCATCACTGACAGTACTTCTACTTGGGTGGTCATGGGTTCGTTAATTTTGTAATTTAAAAAAAAAAAGTTATTAGCAGTAGTGACTTTTTGTTGATAGCTTTTGATAACTTCGATGGTCTTTTTAGTCAAACAAGTCTCCAGTAATCTGGACAGGAAAAGACCGGATTTAGAGCTACACTGGGGGGTTGGGGGGAGGGGGCGAGTAAAGCAGATGAATCGATATGGAACTTTCCCCTGGGAATCACCGACTAATCTCGCTATTACTGTATTAGGCTAGAATTCCCTCCTTGTTCATCCACTGACGAGTATGAAACCAAACATGTATTATAACTATAGGTATATCGTATAAGGAGCGGCGTTTGTAAATCACTCCGGTTGGAGTAATTTTCCTGAAATGCCAATAGACTACATCACGGTTCCGACTGCGCATGCGCTGAAAACGGCATTGGGAGCAAAGCAAAGGCGTACGGCCATTGAGTTTGCCTATACGCGCATTGAAAAACGTCAGTTTTATTCAAAATTAATAGAAATCCAAAACCCTAACCGTATCAATTTAATATAATCTTTTGCTCTGACACATCCCACAATGCACCGCGCCTCTGGAACCGTGATGTAGTCTATTGACATGGGTGTACGGCTCTTGATGACCCGGGAGCTCGGGTTGGTTGGTTGGTTGTTGAAGCTTTACGCCCTGGCAACATCTAAGGTCATATCAGGATTGGGACCAACCTGTGACAGTGTGCACCCATGACTACTTTATAAACTTCCCCACTGGGAGACCAGACCCCCAGCATGATGACCTGATATCCCACTCAGTCACATTATCCTGACACTGAGCCAACCAGTCCCTGCCCTTTCCTAATAATGCTTAGCACCTGGCTAAGAAGCGACATGTATACGTTTTTAAGCCATTGGTTTTACTCGACCAGCATTCGAACCCATGGGTTGGAATCCCACAATCTACCCAGGCGGGAGATGGATGCTCAACTCATTCAGCCATCCCGTCTGGTCATACGAGTCTCAGTGATTATGCAGGTATTATTTTGATGAAACATGTTTACATTGATTAATTTGGCTGATTATTATTCAATCATATATTGTTAGTAGAGTCGGTTGTTCATTGATGTGCATACCAAAATTAATTTTGCATGGGTTCATTTCAAATATCTCCAAAGTTAACCCTTTTTTTTAAATTTGTCAAACTAAAGTAAGTTAGATATTCACGGCCAACCTAAAATAATATATTTATCTCAAAATATTTCGGAAACTCAAAACCATCGGACAATGCAACTTAAAAAGAAATGACTCTAGAATTAGTTGGTTATTTATCCTCCTCGTATTATTAGTCCCATGTGTTTATGAACATTCAGTACAAAGGAAATACTGTTGTCGTGGGGGTAATGAAAATTGGAAACATTGCACCTAGAGCGGAAATCGAACCCACACCTCTTGCCTTCCGACCCATTGTGCTAACCATTAGACCACCTAGGCTCCTAGATAAAAGATTCATCCCGTACTTGTAGTACACAAGTGAACGACGATATAGTCTAAATACTGGCGAAAATAGCTTTAGTATGGAACAGGAAGTAGAATGCTTGCCTCCAATATCAAATGGGTACTTATATCGGCACAGAGTTTGTGAAATGGGAGATAATGCAAAAAGACAATATAGTGGCGATAGAACGCCGTCGATTTCACTTTTAAATTCTATTAAACTAGATGTTTTATTATATTTTTCAACGCAAAGGTAGCGGGAAATATGAAGATGTATATAAAGAATAAGTGTTGCTTCTTAGATTGTAAATTCAGGCTCTCATTTCATTTCCCCACATTTTCGACAGCTTTTATATAGGGTTGGTATTCACCCGTGTACTGCAAGTACGGTGTGAATACTTTATCTACTAGGCTCCCTGATGTCAGTCACCATCGTACCAACGTATACCTGCGGATCCTTGCCTGGGGTCAGTGCAGACTACTACACTAGGTGCCCAATGTCTAAAGCTCTGTTCACACACACAACTTTAGGCCGAACTAGATAAGGCGAACTAGAATGAGACGAACTAGGCGTGAAAGTGTGCCGTGACCACACAGGCAGTACTTGGGTCGGTTTAGGGTTGAAATCGATATCTGCGCATGAGCACGTCCATACTAACCAGCGCCAGTTTCGGTTAGTCGACATCACCACGAGAGAGTGTGGGTTCGACCTAGATCTGTATCGACTGAATCGTATTGTTTTGGAATGGTCAAAACTTCTGCTGGGCAGTGAAACCCTAAAAATAAATGATGAAACAAATATATGTGCACAGGTAGCTCTATCATAGACCAAATTATATAATATGTGCTTTTGATCGACTGGAAAATCAACAATCTCAGGTCTCAACTGCGCATACGTGTGACGTGCTTAATTCACCTGAAGTAAACCGCTACCGTCCACACATGCAAGATGGGCCGACTTAAGCTAGTTCGCTTCATCTAAACTACCTCGCTAGGTGGTCTACATGAGGCAAACTAGATGAATCGACTCAGCCCTAATCCGCTTCAGCGTCGCGTCCACACGGCCAATGTGAGCCGAACTAGATATGGCAAACTAGTTGAGGCGACTTAACACCCTTGTGTGAACAGGGCTTAAAAATGCTAGTCATTGGTTGATTGAGTGATTGCTGATGGCTTCACACCGCGTCGGCAACAAGGACCATATCTGCGGCTAAAAGCTAGAGCCGTCTATACTGTCAGTCTTGTCAATTACATCCACATGCCACCTCGTGAGTTAAATAATCCAAATAGCCACAACTGTTATAGTTTGTAATTGAAAAGCTAGTTACCATAGCAACTATCCTGTATCCACTCAGTGTTTGGTGGGGGGCTGGTTATAAACCACACTGGGGCCAGCAACACGTGACCTCCTGAAATAGGACACCTCCCCCAAATAAGGATGGGGGATGGTCAGGGTCTTAATTAGCAACTGACAGGTTTGACCCCGAGGGGGGGGGGGGGAGGTCAGTCGTTATTTATGCTAAATCATTTGAAGTCTGCTAAAACAGAGGTTGAGGCTAAATGAAATTACACCAACATTTCCGTTGTACCTTGCTATTGCATGATTCAGGGTCCATGCACATGTGAAGATATGGAATTAAAGGCTTTTCAAAGGCTTTTCGACGCAGTTTTTGATAGGAATTCAAGACTATTTTCATTTGGATTTCTAGGGGGAGGGAAACAATGGCGAATGGAGATTTCGGATTAATTTAAATCAATGGGGACAGTTTAATGGCATTCAAGGGTCATCAAGACTAATTACCCAAAATAGGTTAAATTCGGGCTTTTCAAGGCATTGAAATGGGGATGATGAAGTTCAAGACTTGTCAAGACTCTCCAGGCTTCGGACGGACCCTGATAAGTAATTGTAAACCACATATAAATAAATAATAATAAAAAGGTGGAACAGACGCAGTGTAAGAAAATAGCCTGTGGCAATGTTCCTACACTGCGTCTATTCCACCTGGTTCAGCTGCTGTCCCCAGGGGCTGTCCGATCAATTATTTTTTAAATAAAGTATAAAATAAAATATAGAAAAAGGAGATGGGCGTGGCATTTCGATGTGGTTCTTTTTTCTTTTTTTTGTGATAGTTTTTTTATTCTGTTACGTTCATAAAAAACATTGTACATATGTTCTTGACGATTACATTAATGACTCGCATAACTTCATGTTCATGTTAGACTTGGCCTGCGGGCATGCTCAAACACGAAGTACTGTAACCGAGACCGCCATTGGATGAGATTGTCATGAGAATAAAGTTATGTCATTCCCACCTCTGCTTCCTCGTTCCTCCCTGCCCCTATGCCAGTAATGAGTTCAGCAGGAAAGCGGTAGGTTCTAGTGCAGATCAGCAGTGGAGCGCGAAGCACCCGTTTATAAATTACCCAGGTTACCGAGGCCAACATGTATAATTATAGCAGAACAATGCATCATGGTCCCACCAATCTACTCCCTATGACATGGGAAACGATGGCTATTCTTTCGCTAACCAGTAAAGTAATATTTCACTAATGGATATGTAAAAGGACTGTATGTAACAAGACAAAAATAACCTTGCTTATCCATAATTATTATGAATATTTAAAGGGACTGTAACATGACCAACATAACTTTACTTATTCGCAATTATTATGATCAAAGATGATTGGTTGGTTGGTTGGTTGTTGGGAGTTTTTATGTCCTAGCAACATCTAAGGTCATATCAGGAAGGGTACCTACTTGTGCCAGTGCGCACTCATGGCGGTGTTATAGTGCTGCCTCACTGGGAGACCAGGTTGCCAGCACCATGATCTGATATCCCACTCAGTCACATTATCCTGACACTGAGCCAACCACTCCTTGCCCTCTCCTATTAATGCCGAGCGTCTGGCTAGGAAGCAGTCAAATATGACTTAGCCATAATTGTATAGCATGAAACAACTAGGAGTTATTTAAATCCCAATCATAGTCTGAGGGGCTCTGTTGTCAAGCTGTGGTTATTATTGGAATTCAGCTCTAATGGCTGCCCTCAATTACCTATTACAGACTTGAGAAAGTAATGCTAACCCTACTAAAACTATCACATAAAGATAAACACATTTGATTAAACTGGCTTGATTTGATGGCCTTGCGCCAACAATTACAATGCAAAGATCATGCATGGTCATTTCACTAATGCTAAATAAGGAGAAATTGAGAAGCTCAGGTGCAAAACCTCATAAACGCCAATAAATAAATGTGTATTATAATATAATATAATAATATAAAGTAACGTAGCATATCCAAGGTTTATATATTATATTATTGTACAATTGATATTGCACATATATTCGGAGTCGCGCACCCACCTTGATCAGGAGTGCGCGAATGGGGTGCCACCTGCGAAGTGCCAAGTGTACCTAGACCTGACCACTTAGTCTGTAAAAAGTTTCATTTTTCTTACATTCCTATTTTTTTGTTCATTGCTCCATAACCATTTCATGGCAAGCAAAGTGGAATTAGTGAGAATTAAAATTACCCTTCAGGCAAAATTTTTATTTTAATCAAATTTTTGGATTGGCGTTTACAGGATATTGCGCTTGAACTCTTAAATTTTAGTCTCCTTGACAACAGCAGGACTGTATCAGTTATCACCTCATATAGCTCATTCAGCAATTTAGGAAGAATGATAGCATTGATTTTTTTATCCAGAATTTAGTTTTCTACAGCTTTCATGATTGTGAGCTTTTAACTTCATAAGTGTCCTTGGATTGTATGTTTTTTTAAGTTCAGTGTGAAGGCAATGCTTATACCATAGAGTACAAGTTGAACACTTGCTCTGCATATTGCCTTTGATGCCGACACAATGCTAAGCAACCACCCATCAACCAGCCAATCACATGAGAGTAAATATGAAGGTTTAGGAGGATGCCTTTGTAAGTGCACTGTTCCCATCCGTGTGGGACATCGCAGAAGTACTAACTAATATTAGCAATGGCGCACTCAAAGGCTAATGGTGCTGGGCAGACCAATCCCAACCTACTCGGCTCGAGGTCAAACAACCTATTCTAAGTGTGATCTTTCAATGAGGTTGCGTAGTGTGATCTTTCAATAAAGTTGCGTAGTCCGATGGTTTTGAGTTTCTGTCATTTATATGAGATAAATATATTGAATTGATTGTTTTAATCCATCTTCATTATTTTGGGTAACTTTTAATTTATTTGGCTAACTTTTGAGATATTTGGAGCTTAAACATGCAAAATTAGTTTTGGTAAGCACACCCAAAACTCTGACACCGTAGGCTTCTGCAGGAACAGGATCTGTTAAATTGACTTGGTATTCCTGTATATAGATTAGTTGTTTTACGTATTATCAAGATCTAAGGTTATATCAGGACGGGTACCGACTTGTGACACTACGCACTCATGGCAATTTTATAGTGCTGCCCCACTGGGAAATCAGGCTGCCGCCACCATGACCCGATATCCCACTCAGTCACATTATCCTGACACCGAGCTAACCAGCCCTTGCCATATCCTAATAATGGTGAGCACCAGGCTAGGAAGTGACAAGTATCAATTTTTAAGTCATTGGTTTGACTCGACCAGGAACCGAACTCGCAAACTTACGATCTTCCGCACGCGGGGCCTGTGCTCTACCGATTCGGCCACCGCGCCCGGTAGTTAGAGATGTAGAATCAAATCAAGATAATTGCTTTGACTTTTAAAAATTGATGCCTCATCAGACTATGCAGCTTTAAGACACATCAAATATTCATGTCATGTGACCAGATCTTTAATTAAAGGTGCAGTACAGTGCTATGTTTTAAGTTGCATTATCCAGTGGTGTGGAATTGTTGTCATATTTTTCTAGTGATATATGTTAGTTGATAATTTGATAACTTGGATAGATTAGATTAAATTAGAGTGTTTGAGCTGTATGCTCACGCCAAGTTCAACCATCAGGGCCCACTACATGTTGTGAGGATGCTCTGTTCAGGTTTGTCATTGCAGCAATGAATTTGAATCGGCTGGTGTTAGCCCGGGTGTATCCTTGAATCTGAGGTTCATCTGGTATTGCTGTTAACGCCTTGTCAAGCTGCCTTTTGAACGATTGCACACTGCACTTTGTTTTCGTATGTAAGCTGGATATGTAGGATATCTAAGTCGGAGATGTACGATCAAATGCAAGAACAATGCTTTGATTTTGGCAATTTTATTCCTTTATCAAATTACGCAAATTTAAGATGGCGGATTCTGTTGTCAAACTGTGGTTATTATTGTCATTCAGCACAAATACCATAGTGACTATCCTCAGTGATGTAGTATAGGGAATACTACAGACGTGGAAAAATAGTTCTAACCCTATTAACTTCCCTATTCCAGTGTCTGTGCCAGTCAGGCACCAGCTCATTCAGATGTGGGGCTGCCAACCTGGACTGACCCAAAACTGACATATTACTGACAGACAACCACTTATTCATTCAATGGAAAGAATAAATAAGGCGCTCTCAACCCTCAGAGACGAGAAGGATGCCGAAGGATGAGTGTGTAGGGAGGTGTTCTGTCCACACTTCTGCTGTTAAAAAAAGGTGACAAGCCTTTCGATTGTTCAGGTTGAATAATCCGATTAAAGCATGCTTTTTTCCTCTTTAATTAAAAAAAACAACAACCAAACCCTTACATCAAACATGCCTACCGCGACATATTTTTGCATAGTTTGTATAATGTTTTAAGCTGGAGTCCACCAATACGTAAAATTTAAATTGTGCATGCACAAAAAAGAAGAGCGTAATATTGCAAAATTTGGAAAGTACGCAATATTTGAGGAAAAGTACACAATTTATTGGGAAAGTAGACAATTTTGATGGGGGGGGGGGGAGCACACAATTATTTTTCCCTGGAGTTAACAAATAAGAAATATTTGGGGTAAGCTGGTCTGGTACATGTTCAACTTGTGTGCTGCTACACTAATTAACCATCTATTTGGGGTTTAAAATTCAAAATGTCGAAAGCCATGCCAACAATGGAATGTAACAGAACAATGTTTCTAATGGCCCTGTAACACTCCGACGTCCCGTCCTGATACGACCTTAGATGTTGCTAGGACGTAAAACAACAACAAACAAACAAACACTCCGACGTAACGCGACAGCATAGGGAGAATGTGAAAATAAATTTAACACGTCGAAAATCTCGGCGTAATATGCAAATACGGGCCCTAGTTGGACGTCAGTGCCTCGTTGGCGATGTGAGCATTACGTCGGTCTAGTGTCGTGCCAACGAGAGAGGACAAATGAATTATTAACTGTATCAACGTGAGGCTAGCGAAACCCCAGCACACGCGACGTCAGTCTAGCGTGACTGTTGCGGTGGCTTAGCGTCGAGCGGGCGTGATCACGCCAGTCTTAGCGCAGCCCACACGTTCCTCCTCACTGTGTGTCACTATGACGTAACGCAACGTTGATCTAACGTAGCCGATGCATCCCTCCCTCACATCTAACGTTGGTGTAACTTGAGTGTAACGTCATCTAAACATCACTGCATCACGTCGAGCTACGTCAAAAGTTTTGGACATGTCGAAAACCTGGACGCGCGCTGACGTAACTCGATCTAACCTGACATAACTCGACATAAATCGACGTCAGTCTAACGTAAGCATGACATAACCTGACGTACCTCAACGTAATTACCAAAATTCACCTACGTCGGCTTACGTTACCTCCTTACGTTGTAGTGTGACAGGCCTATTACATCACCCCCGCCAACCCAGAAAGGCAGGAGGGCTGGGAGGTTGGAAATGGAGGAGGAGGAGGAGGAGGAGGAGGAGGAGGAGGAGGAGGAGGAGGAGGAGGAGGAGGAGGAGGAGGAGGAGGAGGGAGGTGTAGCGAGCTGTTGGGGCGGTCACGTGGCCTCATCGCTCATTTCCGGTTTGAGTGGCTCGTTACCGGAAGTGACGTCAGCTGCTCTGGACTCGACACGCGCAGGCCGCTAGGGTCAAGAAAGCCACCCCCATGGCCCCCTACCGGCAGTTGAGGTTATTAATACGTATCACCAGGCTCGATTGGGAGATCAGCGCTGCTGACAGGGGTAGGTAGATGTGTGTGTGTGTGTGGATGGGGTGGGGGTGGTAAGAGGACACTGTTTCAGAAACGGTGAGATGTTTTCAACAAGAAAAAGATGCCCGAGAGCGATGGAAAAGAGACTACAGTAAAAACCTCTCTAACCGACCACCTCCACAGATTGACCACTCCCCTATATCGATTGCTTTATTTGTGTCCCAAACGATCGCCATTGTAATGAGAGAGAAAAACTCCCTAAACCGACCTCCTCCCTAAATAGACCATTTAAAGACAGTCCGATGGTCGGTCCATTTAGAGAGGTTCAAGTGTATTTTGAACCACTGATGTTTATCCGAATAAAATCACCAAATGGATGCGGTATCATTTTGCAACAACAAAATAAGGTGTTTACTCATTTTGAATTGGTTATTCGATATTGATCTTTGTGAAGAGGGAATAGTTGTATGAGTTGAGCGCAAGCTTCTCAGGAGGCAGGTTGTCGGATTCAAACCGTGACTGAGTCAAACCAATGACATAAACATTTACACTTGTCGTTACTGAATATGGTGCTCAGCATTACCAGGATAGGGAAAAGAGGCTCATTGAAACGATGATGACTGATTTAAATTCCCCCTGTTTAATGAAGCTCCCCCCCCCCACCCCCCCCAATAGCCGATATCTACCTTTTGTGATGGGAGGGGGAGGTTGATAAACAAACAAATGTTTAATGAACGAATGAAACAAAAACAAATATTCTGATAATTATAATTTATAATCAACCAAATAGATTAGCGTTGATATAGCGAAGTGTCGGTCAGATGCGAAAACATGGGAAAGTAGGTAGTATTAATGTTGAGAGAAAATGGAAAAGTAGGTAGTATTAATGTTCAGAAAAAATGAGAAAGTAGGTAGTATTAATGTTGAGAAAACATGGGAAAGTAGGTAGTATTAATGTTGAGAAAACATGAGAAAGTAGGTAGCATTAATGTTGAGAAAACATGGGAAAGTAGGTAGTATTAATGTAGAGAAAACATGGGAAAGTAGGTAGTATTAATGTTGAGAAAACATGGGAAAGTAGGTAGTATTAATGTTTAGAAAACATGGGAAAGTAGGTAGTATTAATGTTTAGAAAACATGGGAAAGTAGGTAGTATTAATGTTGAGAAAACATGGGAAAGTAGGTAGTATTAATGTTGAGAAAACATGGGAAAGTAGGTAGTTTTAATGTTGAGAAAACATGGGAAAGTAGGTAGTAATAATGTTTAGAAAACATGGGAAAGTAGGTAGTATTAATGTTAAGAAAACATGGGAAAGTAGGTAGTAATAATGTTGAGAAAACATGGGAACGTTGATAGTATTAATGTTGAGAAAACATGGGAAAGTAGGTAGTATTAATGTTGAGAAAACATGGAAATGTAGGTAGTAATAATGTTGAGAAAACATTGGAAAGTAGGTAGTATTAATATTGAGAAAACATTGGAAAGTAGGTAGTATTAATCTTTTAACGATCAATGGGTTCATTTTAAGAAGACATTTAAAAGCCTACAAGTGTTGTGTTGTGTGCATGACACATGGAATTACATTCTATTGGGCTTTTGGAATGAGCATTGACTTAGTTGGAGCTGAGGTCGATTGCACATCCCAGAGGCTGGGTGGATGCATGACTCATAGTAGCAGTGTGATGAAGCCATCATTAAATGACCTCAGCTGTCAATTATTTGGTATGACCAATCGCACCACCATCGGGACCCTCTCTCTCTCCTTCTCTTCAAAGACCCTATAATACTAAGACGGCTCACTCAGCCTGTACTGGGTAATCAAAATGATCAAACCCACCCCTTGGTGCGCTGGCTGTTCTCTTGGTTAAACAAATGCTATATTATATGTATAAATGTATATATATATGAATGTGAAAGATGTGTGATGATGGTGATGATGATGATGATCCTGATGATGATGATGTGTGTTTGTTCATAGCAATTTCATATTGATGTGTATTCATACTTACCTGTCTCATGTATAATATAATTGTATGTGTTTACATGTGAAACACCAACCAGCAGATGGGTTGATCAAACCCACCACAAGGTGGCACTACGAAATTTACATTACCATGGGAGAGATAGGGAGTGAGCCATCTTAGAGTTATAGGGTCTTTGTTCTCTTGCACCCCCCCCCCCCCACCATCTCCCATGTGCATCAAACTGCTCACTGCCTGTCAACTGCTATACTTCTACAACTTCACTACCAACGAATACCCAGCTTAAAAATACACATTCCCATAATTCTCCCACATACGCAAACATCAGAATCTAACCAAGGAAACTAACCGTCAACGGGTACTTTCACTAGGTAACACTAACACATCTTACGGATGGCTGACTTCAATAGTGCCATCATCAATAAAACAAATTTAAATACCAATGTACATCATCATTCCCTTCTTCATTGATTAAAATGACTTGTGTAAACAACTACAGTAAAACCTCTCTAAATCGACCGACCATGGGACCGACTTTAAATGGTCCATTTAGGGAGGTTTTTTATTGTTACAATAGTACTGTATGGGCGATCATTTGGGACCAAATAAAGCGATCGATATAGCAGAGTGGTCCATCTGTGGAGGTGGTCGGTGAGAGGCTTTAATGTATTAGTATCTTTAACCTGACCACCAGCTTTGATAAATGTGTTATTTTGATAAATAAATAAAAAAAGATTTACCACTGAAAAGAATTCGACAATAAATAAAAGACTGAAGACAAAATAAAGATATCAAACTTGGGGGTCAGTCTCATACGAGTTTTATCGGAAAGGACAGGTTGCCAATCATTGCAATGGAATAGAGCATGTGCTATCAGCACTTCTAACATTTGGTGAAAAAAAAGGTTATTTGAGCGGGTTATGATTGGTTCGATAAACCCGATCTCACTTCTCCCTTCGGTCACTCCACCAGCAGCAGCTCAGTCATCCATCATAGTCATCGATTGCTTGATGATACTTCAATCTGTCAATATTTTTCTTCCAAGTTTAAAATGAGAAAACTCCCTTCCATTCAACAGCCCGAAGTTTTCTGATTACAAATCTGCCAATATTGTGTTGCTTTGTTGATTTTGTTGAATAGTCTACCAGTTAATTGCTCTTCTATTTATATAATAATCAATCCTTTTTCACGAACCACGCCAACAACTTCAGCTGCTACTGACATTGATCGCACGCAGGAAGGTGTTAGTGACCATAGACGCTGGATGGGGGCGCCACCTGCAGCGTTGGACATAATCAGTAATGAAATGCGAAGGAACTTACATTTATATTTGCATAAGTCCCTATACAGTGCATATCATTTTAGGTTGGAACGTCACTTTTAAGTTAGTGTCGCCAATTTTTCTCGTCCTCTTACTTTTCTTTCCTCATTAGCAAAACCTGAGCTGCTGTTCAATATTCCCCTCCTAGTCCCTTGTCCACGCAGGTTATTAGACCCTAGATGGCAACCTTGCTGATTTGAATTCTAATTGGACACCCCTTAAAGTTGTAGGATGTCGATGAAAGTGTAAAACTTCCGAAACCAAAGCACTTCCCTACATTTGATCCTAGCTCTCCACCTTTTTATATATATTGGTGCACTTATTAAACATTTTATTGCAGTATAGGTAAACAGAACATTTCAGTGCTACAAGTCGCGTAAGGCTGTGTCTAGCATTTCGGTGTGCACACCAATTTACTTAGCTTTTATATTTTTCATTTATATTTCACTTTACTTTGAAACATTGCAACTTTTACATCTCTTCCATCTCCATCCATCCACCCCCCCCCCCAACCCCCGTCTGGCAGGTGGCTAAAAACGCCTGTGTTTTGCCTTGGTGAACAACTAACTTGTAAGTTGCAGCCAGTGGCCAGGGAACCCATTCGGACGCAGGATCCTTTTCCGTACCGGTTCTACACGTGCAGAGAAACGCCCACTCTGACGTCACTTCCTGTTTGTGGCAATGACCCGTCGGCCAGAAAAAGATGACCACAGTTCGGCCATTTCCGGCGTTGCAGGCGGAACTAGTCCGCCCTCTGGGATCACTCTCCACGACGAGGTTTAGCTGGCGTTGCCACCTGAAAACATTGGCGGGGACTGCGGGAGGAGAGCGCGCTAAGTTAGTTCTATGGGAGCCTGGTGATGTGTATGAAGCTTAGCAAGCCGCGGACAAAGGGTACACGCCATCCCTGTGTGCCGTGGTTTATTGTGCTACTCTCCTTGTACCTTTCCGGCTCCGGTATGGCTTAGCTCCAATAGGAAGCCACCATTAGTCAGTGTGAGTAATGTGACAAAACTGGCGATAGTGTAGACCAGCACCAAGTGGCGTACCATTCTACCTAATACCCCAGTTACACCTGGCCTATGTTCGCTTACGATCAGTTGGCGACCACCATACGACCTCCTTACAATCGGACGGCGACGAGTGGTCGCTAACCACTCGCCAACCATTTTGAAAGATTTTGGTTGTAAGGAGGTTGTAGCTGCTGCACTTGCAACCTCCTTGCGACCTGTGCAGTCGGCGAGTGGCTGCAAGAGGTTGGCGACCACTCGCCGACTGCCGCATGAGAATTTTGGTCGCTGGGCTGTCGCCGACCAGCCATCCTGAACAGCAGTCCCAGGAATATCAGAATTTTGGTCGGTGACCAACCTCCCTAAACATCACCAATATGTCCGGTGATCACTCGCCGCCAGCGTCTTTGATTCAATGCAGCGAGTTGGTCGCAGGGAGGTCGGCGACATTTTGGTCATAAGGCGGTCGCAAGATGGCCATAGTGTGACTGGGGTATAATCCAAGTGCAGCAGTGAACTCTCAGACAAAGAGCCCTATATAGACAGGTAGGTGAGATAGGGTGATCCAACAGGGAGTCTAGGTGTTGTCCCTGTAAGCACACCAGCCCCGCAATGGCAAGATGTGTGGCTTCGAACCCGGCATTGGTGCAGTATTTCCTATTTTCATCACCCACATTTGTTCTATCACCGTTTTTAGAAAACAGGTTGGTGGTCAAAATGTTGAATATCGACATGGTCTTTTCTTCAATCCCACAACAACTTTTCAATACACGTTGACAAAAGCATGGACTGCGCCTTCAGCTTAATTCGTGAAAAACAAATCATACAAAACATTTTTGATTTACATTTGCATTTATAAACATGAATGCAAACATGATATTTATCGCTCATCTCAGAATGTCTTCTAAGCTCTTAAATCAGCGAATAATTCAAAAAGTTGCCACTGAATCTATTTCAATGTATCGTTCGCTGCATTTGCACTTTAAAAAAAAATATCTTGAGTTTAAATAAGGCGAGAGAATGCCAACCCCTTCAGCTGTCACTCACCGACAAAGGTCAACTTGAATGGAGAGTCAGTCTATGAAGGTCACTGAGCCTTCTGACCTTCATCTAGGTTGAACCAGAGAGCGTGTATATAGATGAGAGGGACAACTCCCATACTAGACCATGTAACAGCTGTCGAGTGTGGTGCTCCAAGTGGTGGTTGTTGAACAGTTTACGCATATGGGCAAACTCAAGGCATTGTCAATGGTCGTGGGCAATCTTCATCCAGAAAAAGTGAAATATCTCTAAAACTACACCACATAGAAACAAACTGTTTGGAACACATATATAAAACATATTCAACGATGAGACTATATTAAATCTATATGGCTAGGGTTCTGTATTTCTATTAATTTTGAATAAAATAAACGTTTTTCACTGCACGTACGGCAAACTCAAAGCATTGTCATTGGCAGTGAGCAATCTGCATACAGAAAACGTTAAATATCTCTAAAACTACAACACCTAGAAACAAACTGATTGGAATACACATAGAAAACATGTTTACCAAAAAGATTATATTAAATTGATACGGTTAGGGTTTAGAATAAAACTAATGTTTTGCACTGCGCGTACCGGCAAACTCAAGGCTTGTTCAACAATAACCGCAGGATCGCCACTGTAGCCTGTGTTACCTATTTTCGCGGGAGGAGTTGTCCCTCTCATCTGTATACACGCTCTCTGGTTGAACCGACATAAAGTGAAACGGGGGTATTTAAGCGTATTAACATTAGAGGTGAAGGCAGCTTTCATGTGTCTTCCTCTAAGAACGCTGGAAGGTCGTGGGTTCGAATCCCTGGTCGAGACAAAGCAATGACGTACAAAATGTATATTTGCCAGGACGGACTATGAGAGGGGAAGGAGTGGTGGAATGAGGAACACCAATTGTCCACAATTGAATTTCCATTCTTAATCGTCAAATATAATGTAACTTCTTTTTTTAACCCCGCACCCCACAAAAAATCATGGTTTGCTACCCATCACAAAAGTACCAGGCTAATTAATATCACTAAGTGGGATTTATAGTGGGTGATATTGACCCGGTGGATTGGGGCAGCACTATAAAGTTGATATGAGTACACACTGTCACACGTTGGTACCTGGCATTAGCTGCTGCTTGCTAGGATAATTTCAATGCAATGTATATTCAGGGATGAAAGTGGTCTTCGAGGGGGGGAAAGCATAGATTGGTGAGAGATAATTTTTTAATGACAGTGTGAAGAACGATAACATTCAAGATTATATCAAAATGGTCCACCCCTTCCTTGCATAGGAAGGATTCTGACTGATTAATTCATTAGTAATTACTGTAATATATATGCCTGAGATTTTGTGATAGTTATTCGACGATTATAAATTGTTTAAATCGTGGAAATCCGCGAGATGGCAGAGATCTTTTATCCGTGTATATATTAGAAAACGTATTGTATCGTAAGAACCATGCCAAGTTTGGTCATCAGGAAGTATGTGGTTTTAGGTTAAAAATAAGTTAAAACTATACAGCACTATACTATACTAGTGAAGGCTAGGTCTGGGAGTGTAATCATCCACCCAACTTCCACTATGTAAGCTGAAGCTGCGACCCGGCGTGCTGAGTCGCAACTTCAGTCCTTCCTGAGGGTCGGTTGGTATTTGGAGTGTTACATCCTAGCAACATCTAAGGTCATATTAAGACGGGTACCAACTGGTGGCAGTGCACACTCATGGTGACTTTATAGTGCTGCCACACTGGGAAATCAGGCCGTTAGCACCATGGCCCGATATCCCACTCAATTACATTATCCTGACACTGAGCTAACCAGTCCTTGCCCTATCCTAGTAATGCCGAGCGCCAGGCTAGGAAGCGACAAGTATCAATTATATAAGTCATTGGTTTGACTCGACCGGGAACCAAACTCCCGACCATCCGCACGCGAGGCCCGCACTCTACCGATTCGGCAATGGCGCCCGGTCCTTCATGAGGGACCAGTGGACCTCGGAATACCCGTATTGGGTAGCTGGTGTGCAGTGTTGTTGTTGTTGTATCGTTAGTGAAAGGAAACATACAAAGGTGGGTAGTGTGGTGAGGGGTGGGGGGTCGGGGACACACTGCGCGCCGCTCAACCAGCTCGTGACTGTACTTGCAGGTTATTTATGTTCTGGTTGAACCAGCGGCCGACAGTGAGCAGTGGGGCAGTTGGCAGTGGCCAGTAAGGAGGGAGCAATGGAGTGCTGGGCAGTGAGGAATGTGCAGTGGGCAGAGTGCTGGACAGTTGGCAGTGAGCAGTGTGCGATGAGCAGTGTGCTGTGAGCAGTGAGCAGTGTGCTGTGAGCAGTGTGCAGTGAGCAGTGTGCTGTGAGCAGTGTGCAGTGAGCAGTGTGCAGTGTGCGATAAGCAGTGTGCTGTGAGCAGTGTGCGATGAGCAGTGTGCTGTGAGCAGTGTGCTCTGAGCAGTGTGCAGTATGCGATGAGCAGTGTGCAGTATGCGATGAGCAGTGTGCTGTGAGCAGTGTGCAGTGAGCAGTGTGCGATGAGCAGTGTGCTGTGAGCAGTGTGCGATGAGCAGTGTGCAATGAGCAGTGTGCAATGTGCAATGAGCAGTGTGCAATGAGCAGTGTGCAATGAGCAATGAGCAATTAGCAGTGTGCAATGAGCAGTAAGCAGTGTGCAATGAGCAGTGTGCAATGATCAGAGAGCAGTGTGCAATGAGCAGTGTGCAATGAGCAGTGTGCAGTTGGAGCAGCTCGCGGTGAGCATATCGTGGTGAGCAGCTCGCGGTGAGCAGCGCCAGAGTCCTCATCAACTCCCATTGGAAGTGTATAGGAGGCGACCTACATGGCAAGCTGCCAAGAGCTTCTGTGCAAGAGATAAACAATACATTCCCCACAGACCCGTGTGTGGGGGTGTGGGGTGAGGCTGTGTGTGTGGGGGGGGGGGGAGAGCTTACATAATGCCAACCTACACCGATTGCAATGCAGATACAAAACGGACAGCTGAAAGCCAACAGAAAATATGTGATAACGACCCCCTCTCCATCCCGAGTCAGACCGTACTAATAATAAATATGACACAAGGAATAAAAATAGTGCACCACATGCATATTTTTTTATTTTGCTGCCGGTACCTAGTACGACACTTGTATGCGTTTTGCTTTATTTGCAAAAGGGCGTGGTGGCCGAATCGGTAGAGCAGAGGGCTCGCATGTGGGAGATTGGGGGTTTGGTTCTCGGTCGAATCAAAGTAATGACTTATCAAAATGTATACTTGTCTCTTCCTAGCCTGGCACTCATTATTAATAGGATAGGACAAGGACTGGTTAGCTCAGTGTCAGGATAATGTGACTGAGTGGGATATTGTGTCATGGTGCCAGTGGCCTGATTTCCCGGTGGGGCACTATAAAGTTGCCATGAGTGCACACTGTCACAAGTCAGTATGCATCCTGATGTGACCTTAGATGTTGCCAGCATGTAAAACTCCAACAACATGTATTTGCTGTTGTCTACCAAATTTATCTGGGTGGTGGTGGTGGTTTTATATATGTAGTGGTCTGCACTGACCTCTCAGGCAAGTAACCACATAGACAGGTAGGCGTGGGGAGTGTGTTGATATCAGGGAGCCTAGGTGGTGTAATGGTTAGCACACTGGCCCGGAATGCAAAGACATGTGGGTTCGAGTCCCACTCTAGGCACAGTATTTCCCATTTTCATCACCCCCATGACACTGGTTGCCGTGATCAGGATCCTGTACAAGCTTTGCGCTGTATGGTTGTTGAACCTACCCTGTGTATGTATGTGTTAGTGCATTGCCTGTATGTATGTAATTGTAAGCATTACAAGACTTACAATTCCAGGGGGACGAGTGTAGTGGTCTGCACTGACCTCTCAGGCAAGTAACCACATAGACAGGTAGGCGTGGGGAGTGTGTTGATATCAGGGAGCCTAGGTGGTGTAATGGTTAGCACACTGGCCCGGAATGCAAAGAGATGTGGGTTCGAGTCCCACTCTAGGCACAGTATTTCCCATTTTCATCACCCCCATGACATATATATATATATATATATATATATATATAGACATACAGTAAAACCTCTCTAACTGACCACTCCCCTATGTCAATCGCTTTATTTGGGTCCCAAACAATCGCACATAGAATACCATGGTACCAATATAAAAAACACCCTAAATCGACAACCTCCCTAAATGAACCATTTAAAGTCGGTCCCATGGTCGGTCGATTTAGAAAGGTTTTACTGCATTGTTATAGATACTCTAGACTGGTGGTAATGCAGCGGATGTAAGCTGCATGTTATGTTGTTTTACTGCAGGTGCATGGTTAGTTATGGGCCGTTTTACTAACAGTACCCGGCCTTTATAGAACTCCCACTGTGACTGTGAGACACGTCCATGGCAAGGATCCAGTTGTTCATTTAACCATATCCTCCACGTCTACCACCCTTCTCCTTAGGGAAATTAGGCGGTAGTGCTATTGAGGTCGGGGTAGAGGGCCCGCATTGCTAATTGTTAACTGAGGTATAATATGCACACTTTGTAATTAAAGTTGCGTGATTTAATGGTTTTGAGTTTCCTCCAAGTGTAAAATAAAATAAATATATTAGGTTGATGCTTACAATCGATTTTGGTTCATAGTTCAAAGTTCAGAATCATTTGAATTTTAAAGGGTTAGCTTTGAAGGTGAAAACATGCTAAATTAATTTTGGTGTGCACACCGAAATGATGCAGACCACTAAAGCTAGCATTCCTTACACGCGGTATGCGACATGTAAATGCGAACTGGTTGGGTCCTTTCATCCACACCCACACATAGTGTCAGGTTTCTCTAACACTGTTTCCTATGGCAAACGCAGCAGCATTCGCATGCCGCACCGATGGCTACATGGACCGATTCATTTGCCGCATTCGCATTCGGATGTAAGGAATCACCCCCATTGACTTAGATGCTTTTAGATTTTTTGCCGCATTCACATTTGCATGCCGCATACCGCGTGTAAGGAATGTAGCCTTGACTGGTTCTATTATTTAAAGTTGCATAGTCCGATGGGTTTGAACTTCTGTATTTTTTCTGAGATTAATATATTAGATCAATCACTAGTATCTACTTTACATTAGTTCAAAATTACTTTTATTTTAAATGGTAAACTTTTTAGATATTTTGATTGCAAACATGGAAAATTAGTTTTGGCAATCTTGCCAAAACTCTGACACCATAGAATTCTGCAGAAACAGGTTCTGTTACATTGACTCAATATTGCCTTCTACACAGAAACAAATGCTTAATGAGTCCATCAGTATCTAAGTTAGATATGTCAAATCAAATCTAGATAATTTGTTTGGTTTTGAAAATTGGATATTTCATCGGACTATGCAGCTTTAACCTGACTTAATATTCCTTCTATGCAGTAATAACATGCTTAATGCATACACCAGATTCTTAAGTTAAACATGGAGGATCAAATCTAGGTAAGTGTTTAGGTTTTGAAAATTTGAAGCCTTCGTCGGACTGTGCAGCTTTACTGTTCCGGACCGTGGCACAATGTGAGGACCACACTTACATACAAGTAGTAAGTAGGGAGTGCTGAACTGAGGTGAGGGAATGGTGGATCCAGGCGTGTATAGGAAGATAGGGAATTCAGATTGTTGTAGATATATACACAGGGAGCATTTTGTTTTGAAAAATTTGATTAGCAACAATTGCTAATCAATTTGGAAATTGATTAGCAACAATTGCTAATCAATTTAGAAATTGATTAGCAACAATTGCTAATCAATTTGGAAATTGATTAGCAATTGCTCATTTTGTGTAGCAATTCTTGTTAATGCAATAAAGATATAAACATTCTTTTTGTGCAAAAGATTACCGTGTTTTATTTTATGACGTTTCATCATGAAAGTCGGTATATATGGTTTGTGATTTTATTCAATGCGTTTTACGCATTGCATAGAGATCTACTTAACTTGTATTGCGATTTGTGACACGATACCGAACAAAATGTTCGCTGATATACACATATACAGCAATTTGAATACCTGTATTCCAAGTTCCGCTGGTCCCCCAGGAAGGACTGAAGCTGCGATCCAGCATGCCGGGTCACAGCTTCGGTCCTTTCTACCGAAAGGTGGGGGGAGGTAATGACTATACATACACAAAGTGGTATTTTATCTCATGTAAAATATTTGGTAGGACAATTGCCCCGAAGGCTAGAATTAGAAACAAATGTATGGCAAGTACACTACCAAGTTTGGCCCTCAGAAGGTGTGTGGCTATATGTGCAAATTAAGTATAAAGCATTGGGACCATAGTGAAAGATAAGGGTGTGACTGTGAGGGGAAAGAACCCCAACTTCTGCCGTGTAGACTGATGCATCAACCCGCTAGGCATGTATGCTCGGAACACATGTATTGACTGACATATTATCAGTTCTTGAAAATAATATATAAAAAATGTCATTATACATCCATTTATTAAGCAGGAGAAATTTACTAGTGAACAATTGGTCTTCCTCATTCCACTGCTCCTTGCTCTTTCCTAGTAATGACAAACGTCAGCATAGGGAACTCCATAAGTGGCAATCTTGAAAGTGTTTGGTTTGTCTCAACTGCATGGGATTGAACCCACAACCTTTCGTACAGATGCCAAGGACTCGATGTCTCCTTCTGGGGCACTGCCAGGATCAGATGCGCAATTATCAATTAATTACTTGTCATTAATTGTAAAATTACCATACTCTCTTCACTTCAAGTTCAACCCTATAGTTAGGAAAAGCTCGTTACTTTTTTAAAGGAAACGTGGCTGTTATATTTAAATTAATTGTTAAGGTTATTCCATATGTTGCTAGTTTGGAAGGGTAGAAGTTCCGCTACATTCTGCTAATGTTACTTTGTTAGTTCCCAGTGTGTTCTGGCAGACACTGTCTAGTCTCATATCCGGTCACTTTGTATTCACATCCTCATCGGGACTTACACTTACAGCATCGTGTTTGGATGTAAACACATTAGTTGGTTGTTGGGAGTTTTACATCCTGGCAACATCTAAGGTCATGTCAGGACGGGTACTGACTTGTGACAGTGCGCAGTCATGGTGACTTTATAGTGTTGCCACACTTGGAGTCCAGGTCACCAGCACCATGACCTGATATCCCACTCAGTCACATTATCCTGACCCTGGGCCAACTAGTCCTTGCCCTATCCTAATAATGCAGAGCGCCTGGCTAGGGAGCGACAAGTATCAATTGTTAAGTCATTGATGTAAACAGAACAAATACTGCTTAGAGCGTATTGTGGGAAATTCTCTAATTCTCTAGTGTCACAAGGCACAATGAAATAATCACATCACTGCAATAGACTACATCACCGTTCCAGCGGCGCGATGCATTGTGGGATGCGTCAAAGCAAAACAAACCCACGAGAAGCACATGGCACATGCTAATACACTGGGTGCAGCTATGAAATGTGCTAGTTTCAGCTCATCTCAGCTCTTGTTTGAAACATAGAATACCAACTAAAAGAATATATATAATAAATTAAGATATTAATCTTTTATGCAGCATTGCATTTAAATCAATATAATATGCACATCTTATGCCATGTGCATTTAGATTTAGACAAATCTCAGACTAGTGTTAGAGCCAGCCAGAGTCAATTTTACTTATTTTATTAATGTTTTTATTATATCCCATGGTTAATGACATATGTAGAACTAGAAAATTAGTAGGGTTAATCAGATATTTGGCATTTTAATATTTAGAACAAGAATTAATAATGGTAATGTGGATATCACTGATTGTTTTGTGTGGAATTGTATGTTTCTTAGCTCAAAATGTTTAACTATGGCTAGTTTTGTCTTAGCTATATTCATCAGATCATTATATTGCATGTGTGCATACATGTTATAAATGCCAAATTGTTATGTATTTCTATTCATTTTGAATCAAATCGAAGTTTTTCCCTACGCGTATCGACAAACTCAATGGCCATTCGCATTTGCTTTGCTGCCAACGCCGTTTTCAGCGCATGCGCAGTCGGAACCGTGATCTCTAAATCGACCGACCTTGGGACAGACTTTAAGTGGTCCATTTAGGGAGGCGGTCGGTTTAGGGAGTTAGAATATGGTTACAATGGTATTGTTGGAACCCAAATAAAGCGATCGATATAGGGGAGTGGTCGATGTGTGGAGGAGGTCGGTTAGGGAGGTTTACACTGTAGTATACTATTATTAGGTCACGTCTAGAAGAGACGAAATTAGAGGAATTGTAGTTGAACAGTGTGTTTTTATATTCCCTATGTAACCTATATAAGTCCGCCTTCCCTTCCCTGTTTGACGTCACACAACTACTAATAATACTATTATAATAGCCTTAGGATACTTAGAGAATAATCGTGCGGGGCAGACCAATTCCGTTATCAAAAATTTCCGTAAACTTGTTCGTGGTGCAAAATTGCCGGTGGGGGAGGGGAGTTCCTTCTTGACCTAATGCGTTCGAGTTTTAATACCCCATCATAAGTGTGTGCTTTAAAGCTGCATAGTCCGATGAAGCATCAAATTTTCATATTTCTAATTATTTAGATTTGATTCTATATATCTAACTTAGATACGGATACACTTATTACGCATTTGTTTCTGTGTAGAAGGCAATACTGAGTCAATTTAACAGAACCTGTTACTGCAGAAGTCTATGGTCTCAGAGTTTTGCCAAGCTTGCCAAAACTAATTTTCCATGTTTTCACTCAAAATATCTAAAAAAAAGGTTACCAGTTAAAATAAAAGTAACTTTGAACTAATGTAAAGTAGATACTAGTGATCGATCTAATATATTTATCTCAGAAAAAATACAGAAATCCAAAACCATCGGACTATGCAACTTTAATTAAGAATAGACATTCAAAGAACACATGGTAAACAACTTAACCAGATCATTAATATGTGAATATATCCTAGGCACACAGTCACTGTATTAAACGAGGGGGTTTGTGTGTGTTTTGGTACAATACTTGATTAAGCAGGGGAAATTCCCAATCGTCGACAATTGGTCTTCCTCATTCAACTGCTCCTTGCCCTATCTTAGTAATGCCGAGCACCTGGCGAGGTAGCGACAAGTATCAATATTCTTAAGTCATTCGTTTGACTCGTCTAGGGTTCGAACCTGGTTCAAATCCCATGACCTACCAGAAGGGAGGCGGATGCTCAACTCATTCGGCAATCGTGTCTGGTGTTCTAATTTCATTACTGGCCCCACAAAAGGCATTACATGTCTCCAACTTATTAATGATTAAGCCATGAACATCTCACAAAGAGTTGATTTACTTGCTTATATAAAGTTCTGATATATATGTTTTGTAGTCAGGACCATTCCATCCACACCTTTAGTTGAGCCAATGCAATGTAATACTTTACCATGTAACCGGACATCCCGACTGAGGGGCCATTACTCGACACTACGCCAGCGGTGTGATACATACCTGTGAGGTAAGAGAAGATATTTCACTATACAGGCATGTGATTGGGTGCAGGGGATAAAAAAAAAAGGCTTTTTTTTTTTTTGTAGGTTATCGTGGGGACACACAGGATCCCACTGAGTCGTGAGAGGTATGCATATAGTGTATTTCAGAGGTGTTTCAGCGGCCCGGGGGAAAAAAATGGAATTTTTAAAAAAACACGGAATTTCGGTTTCGGTGGCCAGGAAAAAAACCTGGAATAACGGTTAAAACTGGAGAAATCACATGCCTGACTATAATTGGCATTTAGTATAAAGGATTTACAATCAATTTGGAATCAAATTACAAGCACTACAAAATATTATTGTGTTACGTATAATATTTCGTGAAAATGAATATCAACCACAAATGAAAAAGATCGTGGAGAAAAAAAGAAAGAGGCAAGGTGAGCGATAATAGGGTTAAAACAATGACATAATACTCTCCAAGCACAGTCTGTAAAGATTGGTCATACATAGGCAAAGATCCTGTTTGGAGAAGACTGGATGAAACCTGACTTCTAGCTTTTTTCCTTCGCGATCCCCTGACGTTAAACCTATTACCGATTTTCTAACCCCTGTCGTAAATACATTAGCACCAGCGCACTCGTTGGGGGGGGGGGGGGGGGGGGGGTCAGAGTGGAGAACTAAGGGGTGAGATTTGGCACTGAAGGGATTACACTGGTGCCCATGCGCTGGGTGAGGCTCCGCAGAGCAAGACAAATGTACCAGTGAAGGGGTTGGGAAGTGCCGGGGGGGGGGGGGGGGGGGGTGAATCTCTATCCTATGACTAATGCTAGGTACACACCTACCGTTTTTCCGCACCCACCTACCGTATTCGATCTAAAATTGGCCAAAAGTCTTGAGGTGTGCACTCCCCTAGCACACCTACCGATTGCGATTCGCGACTTAAAACTCAATTTTAGGGCTAAAAGTGCTTCCTTACAATTGCGATTCGAAAAATGAATCGGCCTGTTTTCAGTTTTAAGCGGGTCGGGTTGGGTCACGAGTTTTAGTGCGCGAGTCGTAAACGGTAGGTGTGTACCTAGCATTAGTCTGAGGAGACTCGGGAGTTGGAACTCAACCAGATGGGTAATATTCATGTTGTAAACTTTGAAGTCATAGACCGTTTTCACTCACCAAGACTTTATAGCTTCATTAAAGGATATTGCCATCTTGAACTTCCAAGCACTTAAAGTTGCATAGTCCGATGGTTTTGAATTTTTGTATTTTTTCTGAGATAAATATATTAGATTGATCACTAGTATCTACTTTACATTCATTCAAGGTTACTTTTATTTTAACTGGTAAACTTTTGAGATATTTTGAGTGCAAACATGGAAAATTAGTTTTGGCAAGCTTGCCAAAACTCTGACACCATAGACTTCTGCAGTAACAGGTTCTGTTAAATTTACTCAGAATTGCCTTCTACTCAGAAACAAATGCTTAATATGTGCATCAGTATGTAAGTTAGATATGTCAAATCAAATCTAGATAATTGGTTTGGTTTTGAAAATTTTATATTTCATCGGACTATGCAGCTTTAAGTGGGACCAAACTAAGCCAATATCACATTGGAAACACCGGTTCTCATCTAATCACCGATATTAGAGCTGCATAGTCCGATGAAAACATCAAAGTTTCAAGACCAAAATAATAATCTAGATTTGATTCTACATATATCTAACTTAGATATTAGTGCATCTATTAAGCATTTGTTGCCACATTGAATGGCATATTCAGTCAATTTAATATAACCTGTTACTGCATAAGCCTATTGAGTCGTGGTTTTGGCGTGCTTGCCAACATTTCGCACATAAACTGAAGCTGTTCCCCAGCTTTCCGGATTGCAGCTTCAGTCCTTCCTGAGGGACCAGCAAAACGTGGAATACCTGTATACCAGAAGAGCCGATCGTGTGGCAATATACCATGTGGATTAATTTATAGTGATGCCAACTTCCACCAACCCATCTTATATGGCAGTGTGAAGAACATGCTCTGTGGGAAGATTTACACCGCCAAGGCACCGCACCCTCTCAATGTCTCAGTCTCACGGCAATGGGAAGAACTACTGGTGTAGGTAGCAGCTCACTGTACAATATCCTCTGTGGGAAAGGTCTTATAGAGGATTTCCACCACCCTCTGGTGTAAGTACCAACTCACTGTATAACATACTCTTATAGAGGATTTCCACAACCAAACCACCCTCTTACGGCAGTGGGAAGAACTACTCGCATAGGTACCAGCTCACTATGAAAACATGCTCTGTGGGGAAATGTCTTATAGAGGATTTCCACCACCAAACCACCCTCTGATGGCAGTGGGAAGAACTAATGCTATGGGTAGCAGCTCACTGTACATGATATACAGAAAAGGTCCATTCACTCAATTAATGGTAACAGCTCAGTTAATGGTATTACAGCTTTTCCAACTAGTTTTTAGTCCTCTAAAGTCTAATCTATCGAGACAGCTGTTTAGTTGCAGACCATGACTCTCTGCTGGCTTCAACTTCCAAGCGTCTCCTGAATTTGATGTGCCAATTGGGGTTTACTTGGTAAAAGCGCTTTTAGGCGCCGTCCAGGTTTCAGCTCTTTCAGGTGCTGCGCCAGGTGGTGTCAGCCAGACGTCTGGTGCTCAGTGCGATTAGTATATTCTGGGCCTGTATCGCATGTATCGTATCTTACAACTCAGCAGGTACCGGGAGACTTGGCCAGTAGACCTTTTCCCCGTGGAGCTTGCACACTCAGCTGGTAGTGTGTCGGTACTTTTTTAGAAGTGAATACAGACATGTTCACAATCCCATATCCGAGGCTCTAAAATCTTTTTAACAATTCTGAAAATTGAAGGGTGTTTTTTTATCTCGAACAGTATATAGATAAATTAATACCATTTGTAATCTTATTTACCCCACTTCGTATGTATTCACACGTAAATTTACTGCAGTAGTAAAGCTAAATAATTCGATGAAAACATAAAATTGTTAAACCCAAAAGATTTAATTCTACATATCTAACTTAGATAATACTAATAGTGCACTTATTACAAATTTGTCACCACCTAGAAGACAATATCGTGGCAATCTAATAGAACATGTTCCAGCATGAGCCTATGTTTGCCAATTTTTTGTTTGCATGATTACACTTCAAAGTATTTAAAGTCTCAAATTTTCAAAACCAAATCAATTACCTAGATTTGATTCTACATATCTAACGTAGATATTGCCGTCCTTAGTACACATTTTTTGCCACATAGAAAGGAATACTGAGTCAATTTAATAGAAGCCTATCGTGTCAGAGTTTTGGCATGCCTACCAAAACAAAATGTGTGTGTTTGCATTTCAAATATCTCAAAAGTTACCCATTTAAAATAAAAGTTACTTCAAACTAAAGTAAGATAGATTATGTACAACAATCAATTTAATACACTTATCTCAGAAAAATGACAGAAATTAAAAACCATCGGACTAGGCAACTTTAAATAAAAGTAAACAATTTGTATATATATATATCTAAACAATTTGGCAGAAGTAAAATCTATTTCCTTTCCCTCTCCTCTCCACTTAGCCATCCCTTCAATCTTCTCCACTCTCCTCTCCTCTTAGCTCCTGGGAAGTGACTGGGATGCGCTAGGGGTGTTTGGTGTGTGTGTGGGAGGGGGTAGTTGGAGGGGGGGGGGTAGAGGGCAGCTACCACCTGCAGAGCACATGTCCTCTCTGAGGGGGCACCCCCGGATGGTTTCTTAAATACCCCCCCCCCCCCCCCATCCACTAAATCTCCTGCTTTACGAGGGCCCCTGTGGCAAGTGCTGATTTAGGATGTCGTCTGCCCAGCCGGTAAGGGATCTCGCGGGAATTGTACAAAAACGAGGATGTGGTGGGACCAGCATTTCCTGTCGTTTTCCGATCATCGCTCATGAGTGCAATTAAAAATAAATATGTAAGGATGGAAAAAGAGATTTGTTCTTATTAAATGGAACCTTCAAATTGTCGTCTGCTACCACTAAATACCGGTAAATGCAACTAAGGTTGTTTTGTTCGCAAACATTGAAATAATACAATTTGGGTACCATTGTTCTTTGTTGAGGTTTCATGCCACCCCACGTTTTTCTTCAAAACAAGAATGTTGAATGTTCTATGTCTGTCCGTTCCTCCCTCCCTTCCTCAAACCTACCCCCATCCCACCCCAACAAACACACACACACACACACACATGGACTGCTGAATCATTTACGACATTGCTAGTTCCATGACAGTCTCCAAAGACAATGGGAGGCAGGTCGACCCGACAGGCATGAGTGCACAGTGGACTGGTGCGAAGGGCGACACAATGGCACTAGCGGGCCTTTGAGGAACTAGGAATGTACAAATGTGCTACAGATGTTGCTTGGTGTTAACTTCAGCAGGGTGAGTGTGCCAAGTGTGTTGATGTATTTCGCAGCGCCTGGAATTCCACACAACCCTAAACAGAAGCAACCCTGCGCCACTAGAACTTACAAGACACAATCTGGGTTTTGTGGCTTTGACATTTCACCAAAGAAGAAGAAAAAAAAAAGATTTAAAAAAGGGGGAGCTGTCTTTTTTTTCATCTGGACTTTCTTACACCGACTTTGTTGCCTTGGGGGTAGGGGTGGGAGTGGGGGGTAATAATGCAATAAATCCACTTTGGAGAGAAATGACGCAAAAGGTGTATGAGGTACGCTCGGTGGGAGGTGTGATAAATGAGGTGTGGGAGGTATGCTAAGTGGGAGGTGTGCTAAGTGGGATGTGTGCTAAGTGGGAGGTGGGGTAGGTTGGAGGTGTGCTAAGTGGAAAGTGTGCTAAGTGGGAGGTGTGCTAAGTGGGAGTTGTGCTAAGTGGGATGTGTGCTAAGTGGGAGGTGTGCTAAGTGGGAGTTGTGCTAAGTGGGATGTGTGCTAAGTGGGAGGTGGGGTAGGTTGGAGTTGTGCTAAGTGGAAAGTGTGCTAAGTGGGAGGTGTGATAAGTGGGGGGGTGCTAAGTGGTGGGAGGTGTGGCTAATTTGGGAGTTGTGCATAAGTGGGAATGTGTGCTAAGTGGGAGGTGGGGTAGGTTGGGAGTGATGTGCATAGTTGAAAGTGGGCTAAGTGGCCGGTGTGCATAAGTGGATAGGTTGGGGTGATAAGTGGGGGGTTTAAGTGGGAGTGTGTAAGTGGGAGGTGTGTTAAGTGGGATGTGTGCTAAGTGGGAGGTGGGGTAGGTTGGAGGTGTGCTAAGTGTGCTAAGTGGGAGGTGTGATAAGTGGAAGGTGTGCTAAGTGGAAGGTGTGCTAAGTGGGAGGTGTAATAAGTGGGAGTTGTGCTAAGTGGAAGGTGTGCTAAGTGGAAGGTGTGCTAAGTGGGAGGTGTAATAAGTGGGAGGTGTAATAAATGGGAGGTGTAATAAGTGGGAGTTGTAATAAGTGGGAGGTGTAATAAGTGGGAGGTGTAATAAGTGGGAGGTGTGTTAGTGGGAGGTGTACTAAGTGAGAGGTGGGTTAAGTGGGGTGTGTTAGTGGGAGGTGTGTTAGTGGGAGATGTGTTAGTGGGAGGTGTACTAAGTGGGAGGTGTGTTAGTGGGAGGTGTACTAAGTGGGAGGTGTACTAAGTGGGAGGTGTACTAAGTGGGAGGTGTACTAAGTGGGAGGTGTACTAAGTGGGAGGTGTGTTAGTGGGAGGTGTACTAAGTGAGAGGTGGGTTAAGTGGGGTGTGTTAGTGGGAGGTGTACTAAGTGGGAGGTGTGTTAGTGGGAGGTGTACTAAGTGGGAGGTGTGTTAGTGGGAGGTGTACTAAGTGGGAGGTGTGTTAGTGGAAGGTGTACTAAGTGGGAGGTGTGTTCGTGGGAGGTGTACTAAGTGGGAGGTGTGTTCGTGGGAGGTGTACTAAGTGGGAGGTGTGTTAGTGGGAGGTGTACTAAGTGGGAGGTGTGTTCGTGGGAGGTGTACTAAGTGGGAGGTGTGTTCGTGGGGGGTGTACTAAGTGGGAGCTATAGGAGTAGTAGTTATTCTTCTCCCCTCCCTCCGACATCGATTTAATTTCCTTTAATTATACAAAACCCCTAAATAGAGAAGAGAACAGAAATCAAAACATGCACATAGAAAACAAATCAGTTTCAAACTTCAAGGTTAAATTGAGTGCAAAATAGGTGCACATTTTGAGTTATAATAAAAGACGGCATTGTGAGATATCATCTTTCTATCGGCGCCATCAGGTTAACTAACTTATCAGTTTTGTTGTGGCTATTGGAGGTTTTCTCTTCCTTTTTAAATTTTTAAAATCTTTTTTCCCCAGAGTTCCTCAAGGCTATTGAGCAGTCTCCCTTTTTTTTCTTCTTTAAAAAAAAGAAACGAAGTCCCCCCTCCCCTGTGTTCCTCAAGGCTGTGCGAAGCTTTAATTACACTTCAAAACTGTCCCTCCTGATGATGCCAGGCACGTTGCCTTCTGCCGATATGAGGCTTTTAATAACACGATTTGACAGAACTCATTTAAGAAACCTTACACGACAATGCCACATCGCTTTAGTAATTGATATTAATTACATTTGCTAAATAAAAATTTTAATGTTAAATAATGTATCTTTTAAAATTAAAGTTTCTTCTCAGAAGATTGATTGCCAGAAGCTAAATGTTTTCTGAATGACTCCCTTTGTCCATCTGCGAGTGGGCAACGAAGGTTAGGTTAAGTTAGGTTAAGTTAGGTTAAGTTAGGTTCAGTTAGGTTGGTATGCTAGGTTAGGTTAGGTTAAGCCAAGCTATGCTTGGTTATGTTAGGTAATGTTAGTTTATGTTAGTAGGTACTCCAAACTGATTTTCGAAATGTATGTTTGCATTTCACTTTTCTGATAATCAGATAGAACTTTATACACTGATTTCAGTGGTATGAAATGTATCTTGATGTGATAATCGGTTCAAAAGTTATGAGCAGTTTACAATATAATTTGTAGGGTTTTTCTCGTCCAAAAACGAAATTGACCAAATTAGCAAATTCACAAAGCCTTAGAACATGTGCATATACTTGGAAACCAAAACTAAGGACATAATTTTTTTTTTTTTTTTAATTTTTTTTTTAAATTGAGGCTGTATTTATACTGTCCATAGCATATAAGCCTGGGTATTCAGGCTTGTTTTCAATGCTGGCCAGCTGTAGTGGTGGTGTTGTCTTATCACACAGTAGCTGCTGATAAGGTATTTGATTGCCTGTATTTCAGTAGCAGATAGATAGTTGGTTGGTCTGGTTAGTACTATAGTAGTCTATGTTAATTTTTTTGGATTTTCTTGGCTTATTTCTAGACTAGCCTACTCCTATTTACATATCATAGGCTTGTACGCAGCTGTGAGGTGTGTTATCTGGGTGCTTTTGGTATGGTTACCTTCCATTGGGCGTCTCGCTGGTGGGCCGTGACATGTAACACCTGCCCCTTTGCGGTGCAGCTTAGTTGGGGGTTCCTAGCCTAATTGAGTTTCATATATCATATAGATTGCATTTATTTTTCTCCGGGTAGAAAAACAAACAAATAACACGGATATATCACTTTTAAAACAGCTAAAATAACAATTTGGCCCTGTCGTAAACTTAACAGTACCTATTTACTACCTAACAATAAAAGTAACATTTTCATGGAAATTTTCAAAATGCCATCTCAGCTTCTAATGGGGGACCTCCGACTTTTTAGTTCAAATTCCTGCCGTTCGCATCGCCACTGAACCAGTGGGCCTATTCGGCACACTGTCACACTGCAAACCCAATGGCTATGAGCAATCTTCATACAGAAGAAGTCAAATATCTCTAAAACCACATGACCTAGACACAAACCACTTGGTATACATTTAGAAAACATACAACGAATACATTATATTAAATTTCTAAGGTTAGGGTTCTGTATTTCTATTAATTTTGAATAAAATAAACGTTTTGCACTGGGCGTACCGCCGAACTCAGTGCATTGTCAATGGCCGTGAGCAATCTTCATACAGAAGAAGTCAAATATCTCTAAAACCACAAGACCTAGAGAAAAACCGCTTGGTATACATATAGAAAACATACAACGAATACATTATATTAAATTTCTAAGGTTAGGGTTCTGTATTTCTATTAATTTTGAATAAAATAGAAGTTTTTTGCACTGGGCGTCGCCGCGATCAGTGCATTGTCAATGGCCGTGATCAATCTTCATACAGAAGAAGTCAAATATCTCTAAAACCACAAGACCTAGAGACAAACCGCTTGGTATACATATAGAAAACATACAACGAATAGATTATATTAAATTTCTAAGGTTAGGGTTCTGTATTTCTATTAATTTTGAATAAAATATACGTATTGCACTACGCGTACCGGCGAACTCAGTGCATTGTCAATGGCCGTTTAGGACCACTGGTACCGATGCGCCATCTAGTGTCAACAAATGAACTACCCCGGATGTCCCCCATTGTGCATGTTATTCGTAACATGGGTAATTTACGGGGCGGAGAACCTTCCATAACGAGGCGATAGGTGGTGCCACCAGTAACTCCACCACTACCGCTAGGGGCGATCCGACCCGACTCAACCGGCCGTGATTCCCGCCAAATCGGTCACGAGTTCTTTCCCCGTCTCGTTCAAACCACCACAACCCGCCTGGCTGCAGACAATGGTACACGGATTCAGTTTTCCCCACCCAGCCACACCACTTATGAATTAGATAACATGATAGGGTTGAGGGTTCGGGTTCCGCCCACTTGTTGCCAGGACATGAGAAATAACATTTGGCACAACTGCGTGTAGACATGAACAGAGTGATTGATTCGTAACCTATCTGAACTGTCCTCATAGAATTAAGAGCTAACCCCGTCCCGTTCTGATTAAAGAATTTTACCACTACTTACTTAATGACTCCGCCTTCGTAAATTTGGTATCACTAGAACCAGCAGAACTTACATGTACTTTAACAATTAAACAATTGAACACTAAAATTGTGTTCCAACTACCATTCATGACACATGAAATTTGGTTGTACACCTCCACAATGTCTTCAATACACTCCACATGACAAACACAGCATTCACTGCTCACAAACAAGATTATTATGTAGTACTAGTAGGAATCAGTTCCAGCAATTTTTTATCCACTTTGGAGCGCTTGAAATATTGTTTTCAGCCCGCCGGTTGCCAAATCAGTCTCACTTCTTCAGCTTCTTGATTTGCGTGCCATGAATGAATTTACAATTTGTTATGCTGATTTAATAGCAAAAAGCTTGCTCTTCAATTTGATACATGTTGAACCTGAAATCTTTGTCTTTGTCACCATGAAATCTTGTCTTCAACTTTTCCTTTTGAATTTTCCCTCACTTCTATTACATGTATCTCAACATGTTCGGTCTCAAAATGAGGCTCAAACTGTCTTCTGTTCTTCCATTGTTAGATATTTTTAGTAACTGTATAACACACTAATCGCTGCCACACAAAAGACATGGGGGTTCAGTGCCAACTCCTGCAGCCTGGTTGAGTCACTGATGGCAGCCTGTTTGGAGTAGTTAATGTTAGTTAGGTTAGGTTAAGTTAAAGGTGTTTTGGGTAATGACCCAGGGTTAGACATAGGTAACTGTATATATATATGGCATCGGTATGTGCAAAACCTGAAAGATCTGCTCACATGATTTTACTGTGAAAGATCACACTTAGAATGTGCTAGCTGAGCTCAAGCCCAGTAGGTCAGGATTGGTCGGTTCAGCACTAAGCACCATTGACTCTGAGCAGTGCCGGATTTAGACGAAGAGGCCCCAGGATATTCCACTTGTAAGGCCCCTCCCAAAGGCATAGGACAGTGTAAAAGAAATATACACCTTGGCCACAGCCCCCCCCCCCCCCATAGATTTTGAGGCCCTAGGCCAAGCCTATAAGATGTAAATCCAGCACTGATCCCATGGTTATTAGTTCTGAGATGTTGATATGGGATTAAACGCCAAATAACTCATTTACTAACTATAAATCATTTACTAACTATAAATCATTGCCCTTATTCAATGTGCCTCGTGCTAAAGCTAGTTCGGTGCATAGTCCGATGAAAACAAAACAGTTTCGAAACCAAAACATTCATCACGTATATTTGATCGTAGATATCTAACTTAGATACTGGGGTACCTATTAACATGGATGAAAGTGGTCTCCGGGAAAGAAAATCGGAAATGCTGATATTCTCCCATAGGCTTAGCATTGTCAGGGAATCGCTGAAAATTCCCGGAAGTCGGGTTTCATACATATTGGTATACACTGCTAGTGCTGCGGCGTTAGAAGCACGTATTAGTAGTATACGATGCTAGTGCTGTGGCGTTTGCACCACATATTAGTATACACTGATGGTGCTGCAGCTTGAAACAATGCATTGGTTGGTTGGTTGTTGGAGTTTTAAGTCCTGGCAACATCTAAGGTCATATCAGGACGGGCGCAACGTATTAGTATACACTTATAGCTACAGGAAAAATCCCGGAAATCCGCGAAATCGCGGAGATCTTTCATCCATGATTAAGCATTTTGATGCTGCATTGAAGGGAATACTAGGACAGTTTAACAGAAGCTGTTAACGCCTATGCATATGGGGGTCAGAGTTTTAAATTTGCACATTTGCATTTCAAATATTACCAAAGCTAGCCATTTAAAATAAAAGTTACTTCACACTTAAGTAAAGTAGATTATAATGATCAATGTCATATATTTATCTCAGAAAATAGCAGAAATTTAAAACGACCGGACTATAAATAGGGCCATTTACTCAGGGCTTGCATGTTGGCGCTGGGCTGACACGTGACTCAGGAATCACGTGACAGTTTTGGGGGACCCGTCCGGGTCTCGTGCCAACATGGCCGCCACATCAGGCAAGAACGCCAGAAACAGTTGACCTGGCAAACTTAGGGTCAAAGTAAAGTTGAGAATACAATATACACCAATCCCTTCAGTCACTCTTGTACTCTCTAACTCTCGCACGGTTGGTTGGTGGACTTTTACGTCCTGGCAACAACTACGGTCATATCAGCATGGGTCGCCAAACCAGAGGTGCGTTTGTGTGTAATGAACTTATGAAGACTAGGTTTACACTTATAGTTTGTATATTTTAAAAGTAATTAGTCCCAGGTTTAATCATAGTTGGGCAGTCTAGTCTTAGAACTCCCATATATTAGCTCATCATATGCAGGTATTGCAATACCTCAGGGAGTTTGACACCCCTGCCTTGTGGTACAGGTTCTTGTCAGAACCGAAGGCTAAGGGAGCAAACCCTAAACAGAAAACCATTGTAAAATATTCCGATAATGATGCATTGGTGGGAGAATGCAAATGTTCTACTATATACATGGCCAGGTGCATAGATGTGTTTATGTAGTTGGTAGTCAGGATCACCACACTCAGCTCAAGGCAGGTGGTGGTCAAGGGGAGCCACACAGCTTGGTGGTGGTGGGCAGATCACTGTAACCATGGGGACCAGGAATGCTTGTTTCTCATTGGTGGAGCTAGAAATGCTTGTTTCTCATTGGGAGAATAGGGTGGGGTGATACACTATACTGGATCCATGTACCATATAAATAATAAACCTGAGGGCTTGACTCTCTCTCTTCTTTCAAACTTTATACTCATTCTTTCTCTTTGAATGTATTGATTTCACTATAGCCTGCCTACACAACCACAGATTCGAGCCGTGGACTTTACACCATGTCACTGTGGCCGCATCAAGGGTGGTTGATGTATGGAACTCCCAACCAGCCACTGCAGGGACAAATAGTTTTGCGCCTGTCTGGACATGTTCTTGGTGTTGTGAGACCTCTATTTGCTCCCCGAGAGAGTGCCGCTGGTAACTTGCAAAAGCCAGCAGCACTTCAACACTTTTGCAGGCAGCCTTCATGAAATGCACAACCCCACAAAACACCATAAACCTGAGAGACATAAAGACTGACTCATGGACATCACTCTCACAGCAGAGACATAAATGGAGAGCGACAGTCAAGTATTGAAAGCAGTCTTTATCGCATCACGACCGACATCATGATGATGATGATGATGATGAGCAGAGGGCGCTGATGTTAGTTTCAAGTGATATATATCCACCGCCCCTCCCTCTCCTCCTTCCCATGAACCCATTATGGTATTCAATTTACTACAGAAAACCATCTAAAATATGCGTGAAAAAGATTTTATATATATATATATATATCTGTATCTGTAACAATTACGGAAGTCCAGTACTACGGCACTGACAAAAGATGTATATGAATACAATTCATTTCCCCCCCCCCCAAATATCTTCTCAGCAGTTCTTGGGGTGGGGGGGGGGGCAGTTACCCCCGCCTCCCCCCCCCCCCCGCCCACAAAAACCCAAACTACCCTCCACCCAAACTACCTCCCTCCTCCACCAAGACCGTGAATGCCTCTGATGATAAACTGTGACCATTGGATTCATTCAGAATTAATTAAATGCCTTGTTCATTGGTAAGATCTCGCAACATCAAATGTAAACATAAAAACCCTGATTGGTCTAAAAGGCATCTTTGTCTTTCCACAAGTGTTGTATACTTTTCAATTTCAAATTTGAAGTGATCAAATTTGAGGTGATCAAATATGCTAAATTTAATATACTAAATCAGAAATGCACCAAAGTGTGGGATCAGAGATAGTGTAACACTATACTATAATATAATCTGTAAATAAATGGAGGGGGGATTATGAATAAATGAAAGAGATCAGGACATGATGTCTGTGGCTCGATCTTCCGGTGGGGAAGTACTATGAAGTTTCTATGAGTGCGAACTGTCACAAGTTAGTACCCATCATGATATGACCGTAGATGTTTCTGGGACATAAACTATGATAAAGCCCCGGTAAACAAACAAACAAACAATCAATCAAATGCCGGCAAGTCGTTTGGTTTAAAATATGTTATCGTTTCAGTGGATTATCAACGTCCAATATTTGTATATACAGGTTCTGAACCTCTAAACCGGTTTCTAGAAATCCGGAATTACCAGAAAATCGGCTATTTTTTTTAAACTGGTCAAATACAATTTAGTTCTTTGCTTTTCGTTGTTCATTTCATATTTTAAGTACATTTTTAGGCTCTTTCCAGAACACCGGAAAATTCTGCAATTCGGGTCACTTTCAGTCACATGCTTGCCAGATATTTGGACCGGTACCTGTAGCACAATTAATGAATCATCAACAAAAACAGAGGTATAGGTAATACAGTATAACCCTGTTAAACCAACCTTGAAGGGACCATAGAAATTTGTTTGGATTAACCGATCATTGGTTTAACCAAGCTGTGGCATCAACTTTGACTTGGCTTTGGCAAAAACGTGGGTGCATTATGAATGTAATATACAATGTATGTGAACACTTTGATTATTGTTTTTATATATACAGATAACCCCATTAAACCAAGCTCGGTTAAACCAAATGATTGGTTACTCAAAACTTTTGTTGGTCACCCGGCAAAATACTACCATTTATCATATTAAAAAAGTTGGTGGGGTATCAGATGACCTTATAACCACATGAAAGTTTGATTTAACCGTACCGGAAATGGCCTGGGACATGACAATTTTGTTTGGGTAAACCAATAATTTGGATTAACCGAATTTGGTTTAATCAACTTTTTTATATGATAAACGGTAGTAATTTGCCGGCCCGCCGAAAAAAGTTTGGATTAACCGATCGTTTGGTTTAACGGAGGTTGGTTTAACAGGGTTATACTCTGGGAGGATATATACTCGGAGAATGTGACAGAGAGTGTGAGAGTGTAGCATGATGGTTGAGTTGTTAGTGGGTCGCCATACCAGCAGGGGGCGTTAAATGCCATGGAGGAGAGGGGATGGTTGGGGAGGGGATTGGTGGGGAGGGAAGAGGCTCCCTGTCCTAAACACAAGATACACCAGAACCCCTTCCTCCGAAGTGTCTCTGATATCAAACCCGGCAAGTTGCCATCTCCCTAGACGCAGCACGGCACCGGAAGTCGAGTCCCGGTCACGTGAGGTCGTGTTCTAGATGACCTCCGATGACCCCGACCGTCACACAATGAGACTGGGTGCGAATGATATGGGCACGGTGGTTTATTTTGTGTGTGTGTTTGCTCTCTTTTGTTCAGGGATATCATTTATCAGGTCTCCAGGCTTTTTATTATCTTGCTTAAACTTAAAAGTTTCATAACTCCCGTGGTTTTGAGTTTCTCCCATTAAAACAAATATGAGGTTGATGTCAATTCTATTTTAAATGACAAAACTTTGAGATATTTGAAGTGCAAACGTGCTAAATTAATTTTGGCATGCACGTCCAAACTTTAAAACTATAGGTTCTGATGAATTGGTTTAATATATTCCCTTATAATGTTATATGCAGCAATAATGTTACCATTATTGCATTAATAAGTGTGTCAGTATCTAAGTTAAATGTGTAGAATTAAATCTCGATAAGTATTTTGGTTTAGAAAATTTAATGATTTCATCAGACTATGCAGCTTTAAATTTGCGGAATCAGATAGTTGAGTTTCTGCCTTATTTTTTTTTATAGATAAATTTATTAGGTTGACTGCTTGCACAAAACTTGTACCAGACACCGCCGGACTGACGTATACAGTTGGTGTCCGTTTAGTCCGGTTCATGTCCGTTACCCATTCATTACATCTCCAGTTTGCTTCCTGCGTAGTCCATTGACAGTGTTGCGGGAATTCGGTCACTATATGTTTTTGGCGCGTACATGAACAATCCGGTATGTGTCCGGTTGATGTTCGGTCTGTCCATTTGACATCTGGTTGTCGTCCGGTGGATATTCGTTAATGTACGTTCCTTGTCGGTTTAGGGTCCTTTTCATCCGGCAGCCATTGCAACATTTCGACACATTTCGGTACATTTTGATACCGAACACCACCAGACTAGATACCATTTCCCTTTTGTCTGATTACTTAGACTATTTGCACTTGGAGAAACTAAATTAACTTAACGAACCTGTTACTGCTGAAGCCTACATACACGGTCAGAGTTTTGCCAAGCATGGCAAAATCAATGTAGCATGCTTGCACTTCAAATATTTCCTAAGTTAGCCATTTCAAAGCAAAGCTACTCAAAACTGAAGTAAAGTAGATAATAAAGATATTTATCTCAGAAATTTACAGAAACTCAAAACCATCGGACTATGCAACTTTAACCAACGAATGAACTTGCAACAAAAACAAACAACCAAGTATCACCGTAGAGAGAAAACCCTGCTTCCAGTATTTATTATAAATTGGGCTCTAACTCCATACCGTAAGTGGCAGACCACCGAACCCTCAGCCTCAGTTCTTTCCCTCCTAGACCTAAATGCACTGGGATTGGTCCAGACATTGGTAGAGACAGCTGGTCCAGTGTATTATTAACAACCCCACCCCAACAACATAATTCATAAACTCACATAACTAACTACACTAAAGTAACACTAGAATAAGTCTAACAAACTGACATTTATATACCGCTTGCCTAACTCCAACTGAACATTAAAACTTACTACAACTTTACCAAATGAATGCAGAAGATAACTTCTGCTTACATTCTAAATACTATGTAAATACTCACATTATTCTGACTAATATTGATCTAGTTATATGACACTACTGTTACCATATTGCTATGGAATTTTTGGGTTACAGAATTTCATTGTGTTACATGCTGCAGATAGTATATTTAACAGTTATTGTATACCTTATTCTATATACCCTTTGTGTAAATAACCGTGAATTGAAAAATGGCTGGAAGACCAGCGCTTCGGCACTGACAAAAGACTTATTCAGCAGAATAAACATATTTACCACACAGAAAAATCCTCTGGGGGGTAGAGACTAGGCACCGTGTCTGGATCCCCCTGGCGGCTGGGTGGGCAACTAACGGCGGCGCCAGCTCTGAGAGGGCTCAGTGTTGTAAAGTCTCATTACCGAGATGACAGGACCGCAGTTCCTGTTTTGGCCACGTGTTACACGTCCAGCGGCCATCATCACACCGATCTGCGCGCCGCCTGGGGGCAGGAGTGTATGTGTGTGTGTGTGGGGGGGGGGGGGGAGAGTCAGTTTATAGCAAGTCTCATTGTGTAAAAGAGAGGGGATTGGTGTCCTGACTTCTCCACCATGACACCATCACCAATAACATACCAGAAGGGATGGCCGAATGAGTTGAGCGTCCATCTCCCATTTTGGTAGATGGTGGGATTGGAAACCATGATTTGAAACCAATGACTTAAAAATCGATACTTCACAGTAAAGTCAAATCAAGTAGATTATAACCTAATATAGTTATCTAAGAATTATGACAGAAATCCAAAACCACCGGATTATACAACTAAATAAAATACAACGTCCTGACGTTGGTGCATCAGTGTGGAGTACTGCAGTGTGTGTGTGCTTCATTCCTGCCCCAAGGGCCCTGACCAGTGGCTGGGTGGGTTTGTTGGGGTTTTTCATTCTATCAACATCAAGTCATATCAAGACGGGCACCGACTTCTCACAGTCACAGTGCACTCATGACAACTTCATTGTGCTGCCCCACTGGGAGACCAAGGCCATTGGCACCATGACCCAATGTGCCACTCAGTCATATTATCCTGATACTGAGCCAAGCAGTCTATGCATTATTCCTATTAATGCTGGGCACCAGGCTAGGTAGTAGAAATTACCAACTTTGTAAGTCATTGATTTGACTCGTCCAGCATTTGAATCCACAACCTCCCACATGTAAGGAAGCCATCCAGTGCTCTGACAGCTTTGGCCATCCTGGATGGTAGGTAGGTATGTGGGTAAGTATGTGGGAAAGTGTACGGATAAGTGTGTAGGTAAATGTGTATGTAAGTGTGTAGACAAGTGTGTAGGTAAGTGTGTATGTAACCTTTAAGTTTGTATGTAAGCGTGTAGATATGTGTGTATGTAAGTGTGTATGTAAGTGTGTATGTAAGTGTGTATGTAAGTGTGTATGTATGTGTGTATGTAAGTGTGTCTGTAAGTGTGTCTGTAAGTGTGTAGATAAGTGTATAGATAAGTGTGAGTAAGTGTGTATGTATGTTTGTTTTTTTGTTGTTGTTTTACGTCCTAGCAACATATAAGGTCATATCAGGATGGGTACCGACTTGTGACAGTGCGCACTCATGGCGACTTTATAGTGCTGCCCCACTGGAATACCAGGCCACCAGCATCATGACCTTGATAACAGTCTCAGTCACATTATCCAGACACTGAGCCAACCAGTCCTTGTCCTATCCTAATAATGCCGAGCACCAGGCTCGGAAGCAAGAAGTATCAATATTAAAGTCATTGGTTTGACTCGACCAGGGTTCGAACCCACTACCAACACGGGAGACGGACGCTCTAACTCATTCAGCCATCCCGTCTGGTAAGTGTGTATGTAAGTGTGTATGTAAGTGTTTATGTAAGTATGATGGTAAGTGTGTATGTATGCAGGCAGGCCGGCCTGGCAGGCATGTAGGTATGTATCTGCTATATATATATATCACAGGCAGGAACCAGTCTACTCAAACAGCCACTTGAATGCATTGCATGGGTTATAATGCATGTGGCTGGCATGATGCCAGCGCTGCCTGTGCTGCTACGGGGGATGGGCCAGAATGGTTATCACTAGTTGGGGCGGGCGGGGGGGGGGGGGGTGCAATTGATCAAATTACAACTAGAATTGCCTGATAGCGATAGCCTGGTGCTCAGCATTACTAGAATAGGATAAGGAGTACCTCCCTGTTTCTACCCAAGTCGCCGTCAACCGCTTCAGGACTGTCTACCGCCATTGGATTGATGTCCCCTACCTCCAGCGCTGTCCCTGCGGCACTAAGATCTTCAATGTGGCCCACATACTTGCCTCGTGTGGTGCCGTCGACAGATCTGCCATCAGTGACTTCATGGAAGACTCTGACCGCCAACTTAGTGACAATAGGGCTGCTCTGGCTATCCTCTCCAGTATTTCCAAGTCATCCTGGAACGCACTTGCTCGCTTCTACCGCCAGATCGCAGATAGCATCAACACTGCCGGTCGCCCAGACCATGACACCGAGGACTAGCAGGCCCCACCTCATCGCCATAGCTGACTTGACACCACTACCAACTCACCACTAATTTTCACTAACAACTAACAGGTAACCCCACCCATCCTCACTTCACTTCTTCCTCTGGCCTTGGCCGGACTTACTGTGCATACCGGTGAATCTGGAGGGACTGAGGTTTGGATCCTGGTCGAGTCAAACCAATGACTTATAAAATAGGTCCCTGTTGCTGCTCGGCGTTTGGCGTTATGAGGTCAGGACAGGGACTGGGCGCACAGTGTCAGGATAATGTGACTGTGTGGGACATCAGGTCATGGTGCCGGCGGTCTGATTTCCCAGTGGGGCAACACTATAAAGTCGCCATGAGTGCGCGCTGTCACAAGTCAGTGCACATCCTGGTATGGCCTAGGGTCTTACTGGGGTGTAAAACTACACTCCCCTGGCCCTCTCAGAGGACTGTGGTTGGGCTCTTAGGCTGCCTTTTTCCTTCCTCCCCACCCAATTTCTATGACCACTACCCATCGGAAGCCAACTCCCGACCACACGGGACCACTTTCAGCAGTGCCCATTCAGTGCTGCAGATTTGCAGCCTTCAGCGCACCAATGCAACTGAAAACTCCCCAAAAACAACAATGATAAGGAGTAATGGAATGGGGAAGACCAGCTGTTTGTGATTGAAATTTCCCTGCGTAATAAGTGAATATCATGAGAAACTTAATGTAAGTCTTAGGACTCATAGGAGTGAAATAAGGGCATGGTATTATGTTACGGATACACATGAAATGATCTTACTGGTGTATTTGTCATGCATGAAAGTGATGGGAGGGGGGGGAATAAAAAAAATACTAGTACCTCTGACTCATCCTCGTATTGGAGCAGCTACAACACCACCAACCTCAGACTGTTGAACTTGAAGTTATGTTAAATAGCTTGGAGCAGCAGTTGCCAGAGCAAAGATTCCAGTTGGATATGTAGGATCAAATCTAGATAAAGATTTTGGTTACGAAAATTGTATGTTTTCATTGAATATTGCGGCTTTAACATAAACAGTGCTAGACTGTGTTTATTCATACCCTTTAAGAAAGATAATTGCAGGCAAATGGTTAGTGATCTAGGAGGGGGATGAGACGTAGCTCAGGCAGTATTGTGTCCACCTGTGAAGGTGTCGGTCATCCTATCGATCCTGCTCAGTGGACCCATTTGCAGTTTGGGCTATTTTCTGTTCCAACCAGTGGTCCACAACTAGTTCATCAACGGCTGTGGTATGTGCTCTCCTGTCTGTCAGAAAATGCATATATATATATATACCCACAAGATAAGTGACGTGGTGAAGGCATAAACCATGATAGAGTAGCACAGGAGCACGAGACTCACAACTACACCAGCACCTGGGTGGCTTTTTCTGTTAAGTGTAACCCCATTTCTGTGCACTTGTAGAAGTGACAGGTTCTGTTAAATTGACTTAAGGGGCTGTCACATTAGGGTTTTTTTGCGGGAGCGTATGGCGGCGTAGGCGCGTTACGTCATATACGCCGTATACGCTACTCATACGCTACGCATACGCTACTCATACGCCGCCAGATGCCGGCTTATGTGAAGCGTATGAGGCATACGCCGCCATACGCTTTCATAAATCCGTCCATCCAAATTTGTTTGTGCGTGCTCAAAAAAACTCGACCTATGAGGGTGTATGGCCCATACTGTCAAACAATGTCACAGCACGCTCCCATACGCTCCTCGTAGGTTCCACATACACTCAAAACCACCCGAAAGGTCACCAAATGTCATCATAGGCCGGCACGCGCAGGACCTACGCAGGTTTTCAATACGCTCCCGCCATACGCCATAATGTGACAGGGCCTTTAGCATTCCCTTCTATGCAACAATAAATGCTTAATGAGTCAAGTACACCACTATTTAGGTTAAATATAGAGGATCAAATCTAAGTATTTTTGTGTGCTTTGGGTTTTTAAATGTTATGTTTTCATCAGAATATAAATGCAACTCGAGTAAAACCTCTCTAAATCGACTGACCTTGGGACTTACCTTAGGTGGTCCGTTTAGGGAGGTGGTCGGCTTAGGGAGTTATAATATGGTTACAATGGTATTGTTGGGACCCAAATAAAGCGATCGGTATAGGGGAGTGGTCGATCTGTGGCGGTGGTGGGTTAGAGAGGTTTTACTGTATAAGATTAAGAAAGTAAATACAATGTAAAGTAAGCGAACACACCCACCCATCCACCACCCACCACACCCCACACCCCACGGTCAACGCTCAAATTACAAATCGGCATGGTTAATTTGTAATGACCTTGACAGTTTGTGCCAGCTTTGATTTCTGACTCAGCCTGTTATATATGCCTCGAGCTACATGACTTGTGAACTAATTTAGTCAGCCGATGACCCATTCTAGTCTCAAACAGCTGGGGGAGATTTTCTGACCACCAAAGACTGGGTGAGATGACTATTATTAACCATTAACCAGAACTTCTGCTTACATTCTAAATACTATGTAAATACTCACATTGATCTGACTAATATTGATGTGGTTATATGACAATACTGTACCATATTGTTATGGAACATTTGGGGCTTCAGAATTTCATTGTGTTACATGGTGCAAATTGTGTATTCAACAGGTATTGTACACCTTATTCTATATACCTTTTGTGTAAATAACCCTGAATTGAAAAATGGCTGGAAGACCAGTGCTTCGGCACTGACAAAAGACTTATTCAGCAGAATAAACATATTTACCACCAAAAAAAACACACAAAAAAACATCCTCCTATCACAATTTATTTTAAGCTTGTAGATTCTGTTTACAACTGCTCTCGCCTATATCTTGTATCATAACTTGACTTGCTTCGGTATAATTGCACCAAATTGTCTTCTAAATTTGCGTGTAAATATATAAACTGCGTATTGTACATGGGACAATGGAAAACCCATTTGTACGAATGGAATTGTTTCCTCTGTAGGGAAATTATTTCTTTTCTTTTAAACCACATCTGTGGAGTTCTGAAAGCACCTCCACGACTCCTGTTCACTCATTGACCTAAATACCGCTCCTGCTCTTATACCAACTGGTTAAAGCTGCATAGTCCGATGAAATATCAAATTTTCAACACCAACCCAATTATCTAGATTTGATTTGACATATCTAACTTAGATACTGATGCACTTAATAAACATTTGTTTTTGCGTAGAAGGCAATACTGAGTCAATTTAACAGAACCTGTTACTGCAGAAGTCTATGGTGTCAGAGTTTTGGCAAGCTTGCCAAAACTAATTGTCCATGTTTGCACTCAAAATATCTCACAAGTTTACCATTTAAAATAAAAGTAACTTTGAAATAATGTAAAGTAGATACTAGTGATCGATCTAATATATTTATCTCAGAAAAAATACAGAAATTCAAAACCATCGGACTATGCAACTTTAAAAAAAATCCCAGATGAAACTCCATCCCATCTAGCACTTCCCACAATCCTTTAATTGACTGATGTCACATAATATTAATAAGGATATTTGAGGGGCAATCCCGAAAGAGGTAATCTTTTAAAACAGTGTTTTTTAAATTACATTTTTTAATAAAGATGCATAATCCGATAAAAACAGCATATTTCTAAACTAAAACAATTACCTAGATTTGATCCAACTTAGATAATGGAGTACTTATTCAGCATTTCTTGGTGCAGAGAACTAGAAGGGCATACTAATAAGACAATTTAATTTTTTTTTTAACTCGTAGGGCCTACTGCTGAAACCTATGCTGACAGAATTTTAACATGCCCAACAAAATTAATTGTGTGTTTTTACTTCAAATATCTCCAAAGTTACCTATTTAAAATTAAAGTTACTTAAAACTAAAGTAAGGTAGGTTATAATGCTCAACCTAAAACATATTTGTTTAAATCACAGAAATTCAAAACCATCGAAATATGCAACTAATTATAATCGTATACTTCCCCCATTCCACTTCTCCTTGCCATATCCTGGTAATGTGGAGCGTCAGGCTAGGTTGCGACACAAATCAGTCTTTTACCCAAGTCATCGTGTTGACTCAGTTGGATGGCTAGTAAATTCCACAGAAACCGTCTGTACGCTAAGTTAAAGTTGCATAGTCCGATGGTTTAGAATTTCTGTCTTTTTTCTGAGATAAATATATTAGATCGATCACTAGTATCTACTTTACATTAGTTCAAAGTTACTTTTATTTTAAATGGTAAACCTTTTAGATATTTTCAGTGCAAACATGGAAAATTAGTTTTGACAAGCTTGCCAAAACTCCATACCATAGACTTCTGCAGTAACATGTTCTGTTAAATTGACTCAGTATTGCCTTCTATGCAGAAACAAAGGCTTAATAAGTGCATCACTATCTAAGTTAGATATGTAAAATCAAATCTAGATAATTGGTTTGGTTTTGAAAATTTGATATTTCATCGGACTATGCAGCTTTAAGATGCAACAAATACTGGTGTACAGTGTGTCTGTACATTGTACAGAAACCTTGTTTTATTTAACGATGCCTCTAGAGCACATTATTTTTCGTATCATCAGCTATTGGACGTCAAACATATGGTCATTCTGACATATTTCTTCAGAGGAAACCTGCTTCTGCCACGTGGGTTCCTCTTTCCGATAAGCAGTAAGGGCGTCTTTTATATGCACTTTCCCACAGACAGGACATCACATACCATAGCCTGGGATGAACCAGTTGTGGACCACTCTACTGATTTATGGGGGGAGGGTGCTAGTTATGCAGCAGTTTAGTGTAAATATCCACCAGCCATGACAGTAATGCAGACATATATCCCATGTAAGCTGTGTGTACACATGACCTGTGTAGACTATATCATGTTCGTTTACACGACTGACCTACAGTACAGTATGATTTCGATTACCAACATAGGACTCTCAATGAGAAATTGTATAATTACGGGGTGGGGACGGATGCTAATGGGTCAGTTCTTCAGACGATTATTTTTCACATTATTCTTTACATAGAAAATTGAAAATAGACGTGTGTTTAATTTCACATATTTTGTCAGTCATTTCTATTTGTTTTCAGTTTATTGTGTATATTATAATGGATTTGTATAATATTCGTAATTTACGAAATATAAAATATCACTTAGTTAAAATACCTATTGTGTATGGCCAAGTTTGAGGGTGGGGGGTGAGAATTGTGTGTTGTTTTTAGGGAGGTGAGGGGTTATGTCTCACTGAGATTCGACTCTTCGTCAAATTGCGTTAAATAGCATTGGTATCTTGGCTGGAAGATCACCCATTGAGGAAGTAATACATTTGTACCTTACTACACATTTGTGGTTAAATAAAACTCAACTATGTGGCTCCCCACTGCCCTGCACATAGCTTCAAGTTAAGAGCTCTGTATACGAGTCAGCCTCACGAAAATGGGCCAATCAGTGGTCAAGTGAAGATGTTGGCGTCGCAATTCTTAAAAGTGTAGTGCATTTCTTTGTTTCATATTAAATTATCCTAGAAACAAATAAGGTTGTTGTATTTTCTTGACCTTTACATTCAGTATAAATTTAAGGACTTTCCAACATCTCTGTCAATGCTAAACTATAATTATACTGATCAACGCCAAGATCCAATGATCGACGCCGACAACTTTAACAGATGTCGGCGTCGCAATTCTTAAAGTCTCGTGCATTTCTTTGTTTTACATTAAATTATCCTAGAAACAAGTACGGTTGTTGTATTTTCTCGACCGTTACATTCAGGATAAATTTAAAGACTTTCCAACACCTCTGTCAATGCTAAATTATAATTATACCAATCGACGCCGACATCCATGCTCGACGCCAACAACTTCCACCAATTGGCCTCTTTTCGTGATCCTGACCCATACACAGGTGCAATCTTTAGAGAAGTAATACTACGTATATAATGGTGCAGGTGTTTTTGTATATTTGTGTCTATGGGTGGTTGTTTTTGGAGTTTTTTTCCTATTTTTATTTGATGACCCTCCTTCGCTCTGAACACAGAAGAAGTTGTAGTATAATAGTCGTTGCTGCAAGCCCAAATAGTAAGGGTGGTGGTCGTGATCGTGGTGATGGTGGTGGTGGTGGTGGTAAATACCTTTCACCCAGTGTTCTCCCAGCACCACCCACTCTATATGCTTGAGATGACATGAATATTGGACCTAGTGATACGGTTACAGTATTTACCTTTGACAGAACGAGATCCACACAGATATAGTATAGATCTATTTCATATGACGTCAGCATGGCTATTTAGGTCAGTGTACGCGCTGCTTGGCTGCAGGATGGCACACGGTCACACTGCAAACTCAATGGCTATGAGCAATCTTCATAAAGAAAAAGTGAAATATCTCTAAAGCCACACCACCTAGAAACAAACCGCTTTGCACACAAACAGATTACATGCTTAACAAACAGATTATATTAAATTTATAAGGTTCGGGTTCTGGATTTCTATTAATTTTGAATAAAACTAACGTTTTGCACTGCGCATATTGATTGTTTGCTTGTTGTTTTACGTCCTAGCAATATCTAAGGTCATATCAGACAAACTCAATGCATTGTCAATGGCCGTGAACAATCTTCTTACAGAAAAAGTAAAATATCTCTAAAGCCACACCAGAGAGAAACAAACCGCTTGGCACATAAACAGATGACATGCTTAACAAACAGATTATATTAAATTTATACGGTTTGGGTTCTGGATTTCTATTAATTTTGAATAAAACTAACATTTTGCACTGTGCATAGCGGCAAACTCAATGCATTGTCAATGGCTGTGAGCAATCTCATTACAGAAAAAGTGAAATATCTCTAAACCCACACCACCTAGAAACAAACTGCTTGGCACACAAACAGACAACATGCTTAACAAACAGATTATATTAAATTTATAAGGTTCGGGTTCTGGATTTCTATTAATTTTGAATAAAACTAACGTTTGGCACTGGGCATATTGACAAACTCAATGCATTGTCAATAGCCGTGAGCAATCTTCTTACAGAAAAACTCAGATATCTCTAAAACCACACTACCTAGAAACAAACTGCTTGGCACACAAACAGATAACCTGCTTAACAAACAGATTATATTAAATTTATACGGTTTGGGTTCTGGATTTCTCTTAATTTTGAATAAAACTAACGTTTTGCACTGCGCGTATCGGCAAACTCAATGCATTGTCAATGGCCGTGAGCAATCTTCTTACAGAAAAAGTGAAATATCTCTAAAATCACACCACCTAGAAACAAACTTCTTCGCACACAAACAGATAAAAATGCTTATCAAAAAAATTATATTAAATTTATAAGGTTTGGGTTCTGGATTTCTATTAATTTTGAATAAAACTAACGTTTTGCACTGCGCATATCGACAAACTCAATGGCAGTGTGCCTTCGTTCTGCAGCCAAGCTGCGCACGCATACACGATGTTTGTAAACATTGAAAGGGGTCTATAGTACCAGTAGCTGAATCCGTCACATATGGGAAGGAAACAGAAATATAATTAAATGTGATAGTTGTTTGAGAACGGTAATCACATTTTGTGATTTTCAAGCATGTGTATCCATTATTTATGGAGATACAACGGGGAAAACCTGGCCAAACTTGGTGTGTTTGGGGTTTGTCCCATACTATTGTAGATTGAATGGGCATACTGCTATAGAGGGAGTGCACGTGACGTGATTACTTAGCAATCAGCGGTCAGCCATCTTGGATTACGAACACCCTCCATAGCCATGTTGTGAATGCATGCAAATGCAGTAAAACAGAGTTTTCTTGTGTTCTGGGAGGTTCTGGGCAGTTTACATCCAAGTTTACAGCACTTTAGCAACAACTTCTGAGGCCAAACTGCTCAAAACAGTCACAAATAAACAACCAAATCATTAAATAAGCACAGTGTAGGCAGTTGGAAGCCTTCTGTATGTCATCCAATATGGCCACCAAAAGTTGCCTCTTGACATCATTACACCCCTCTATTACTTATTAGCACAATATAGACTGGGATTAAATAGAGGCGAATTGAGGAGTTGTTTGACTACAGTAATCACCTTTCGCGAGTGTGAACATGAGCCGTGGTCACACGGACAAAATCTAAAGCGATTTACTATTTAGACAAGGCGGATAGCAGGAGTCGAATTAGCCGTCCGTTCACACGGGCACTACCAGCGCCAGTTTTCGGTTAGTCGACGTGACCACTAGAGAGTGGGTTCGACCTAGATATGTATGTACTGAATCGTATTGGTTTGGAACGGTCAAAACTTCTGCTGGGCAGTGAAACCCTCAAAATAAATTATGAAAAAAATATCTGTGCAACTCTAGCAGGTTCATAAAGCAAATTATATATGTACTTTTGATCGACCGGAAAGTCAACAAACTAAGGTGTCGACTGCGCATGCGTGTGAGGTGCTTAATCCGCCTCAGAGCGTCCACACGGGAAAAATAAATCGACTCAGAGAAATCTACTCGCGTAATGCATCTCCACAAGTGTTTTCCAGTATCAGGATCACAGGAATCGATTCAGCCCTAATTCGACTCAGACGCCCGTTCACACGCGAAATGTAACCCGAACTATACAAGTCGATTTCTACGAATCGATTTACAGCACCCGTGTGACCACGGCTATGGACACACACACCCCTCACCCTCCAAAATAATACAATTTTATTTCTTTAAACTAAGGGGGAACAGGATAGGTTTGAATTAGTTAATGTGTCCAATACTTATGTGAGCTTACACAGTGCTTTAGGTTCACCGACAAGAGGAATATACTTGAAGGAACAAAGAAGAAAGAAGAAGAAAAAGACCACCTCCCATTAGAACATATATATAAATAAGTGTTAACAGCTTCTGCTTTCGTCGTGTGTCTACAGACGGTGTCCCCCCCCCCCCCCCCCCCCCGGTTTATTTTGGTATTCAGTCGATTGTGAGTGTAGCAGTGGGGCGCGGTATGCTATAGGCCCATAGTTAAAGTTGCATAGTCCGCTGGTTTTGAATTTCTGTATTTTTCCTGAGATAAATATATTAGATTGATCACTAGTATCTACTTTACATTAGTTCAAAGTTACTTTTATTTTAAATGTTAATCGTTTGAGATATTTTGAGTGCAAACATGGAAAATTAGTTGACACCATAGACCTCTGCAGTAACAGGTTCTGTTAAATTGACCCAATATTGCCTTCTACGCAGAAACAAATGCCTAATAAGTGTATTAGTATCTAAGTTAGATATGTCAAATCAAATCTAGAAAATTGGTTTGGTTTTGAAAATTTGATATTTCATTGGACTATGCAGCTTTAACTTAACGAACCTGTTACTGCTTAAGCCTACACGGTCAGACTATGCAGCTTTAAGTGGTAGCTGGAAACATGTAATAATATAGAGCATTGTGTCACGGAGAACGTGATAGCAATATATAATAAAGCATCGTATGGTAGCACGAATCGTGCCGTTTGGTTCCGGTCATGATTTCCACACGTGTATAATATATATATATATATATATATATATATATATAAATATATATATATATATATATGTATATATATGTGTGTGTGTGTGTGTGTGTGCGTGCGTGTGAATGAATCATTAGACGACTGTTAATGCACTGTGACTGACTGTGCTACAAACATCCATCGGAATGCTGAATCTATATAAAATTATAAGTTGTATGATCACAATGCCAATGGATGTGTGTCTGAATATGTGGAATAATTTTGCAATAGTATACAATAGGGAAAATGTGGTTGGTTGGATGGTTTGGGGAATTTTTACATCCTGGCAACATCTAAGGTGATATCAGAATGGGTACTGACTTGGGAGAGTGCACACTCATGGTGGCTTTATAGTGCTGTACCACTAGGAGACCAGGCTGTCAGCACCATGACCCGATATCCCACTCAGTGACATTATCCTGACACTAAGCCACCCAGTCCTTGCCCTATCCTATTAATGCCAAGCGCCTGGCTAGGAAGCGACAAGTATCAATTTTGTACGTCATTGGTTTGACTCGACTGGGAGTCAAACTCTTGATCTCCTGCAAGGGCAACTATCATACTATGTCTGAAAAATAATAGGAAACGTTTGTTTGTTGTTTGTTGTTGTCTTACCTCCTAGCAACATCTAAGGTCATATAAGGACGGGTATCGACGTGTGACAGTGCACACTCATGGTGACTTTATAGTGCTGCCCCACTGGGAGACCAGGCTGCCATCACCATGACCTGATATCCCACTCAGTCAGTCACATTATCCTGACACTGAGCCAACCAGTCCTTGCCCTATCCCAATAATGCCAAGCGCCTGGCTAGGAAGCGACAAGTATCAATTTTTAAGTCATTGGTTTGACTCGACCAGGGTTCGAACCCACGATCCACGGTTAATGTGTTGTGAGTGACTGCTACAAACATTCATCGGAATGTTAAATCTATATAGAGAGTATGATAGTGCATGTGTGTGTTATTATGTGACATATTTAAGCAATAACTATAATATACAATGGGGCAACTATGTACATGTATAACTAATAATTAATAAGTTCATTCTCCCGGTTGTCAAACCTGGCCATCTCTTAGGTCTATGTATATATCTAAATCTAAGATTACTGTTTTATATTAGGTATACCCACTCATTTTTCAAAAATAAACCAAATGACATGAAACTTGCAAGAAATAGAAGTTGTATCAAAGCAAAATCACATGCTAAACCTCAAGGCGCTAGCTTTATTTGAAAATGAGAAATGGCAGATTGAACAAATATATATTTTGGCTGTTTGCACAAATAATTCAAATTGTCATCTTTCAACACTCATAAAATTAAAACTATTGATAATACAGCACTCATATTTGGTTGACACAGTGTCTGTAACACAGTTAGCAAGTGATTTTTTTTCTTCTAGCCAAACAGCAAAGGGAGTTAGAAAATATGATGCCTCAAAAATGCTATTTTGTGTAATTTGTGCAACGAAAAGATTTTTTAAATGCCAAATTACTTTTGGTGAAATTATTGTATATAAATTATAAGCAATTCTGCCATCAGTTAACAATGTACAGGCAAAACAGATTATAGATATAAATATAATGGAGACAATTAAAACATGAGAGACATACATGTGCTATGGGACAGGGTACCTATATTCATTAAAAAATTAAATATCTTTTTAAAAGGGACCTTCTAAGAGCGATGTTTCTGGGTCATGTTATATATCATTTTAAAGAGCGAGTTCTTTGGTGGGCAGGGTAAATAAATTAATAAAAACAAAACCACCAACCCCCAACCCCCAAATCGGGAATTCCGGATCATGATAATATATCATTTTAAAGAGTGAATCTCCTCTTTCTAATGGTATAGAGTTCTTTGAAAACTGATCACAGCCTAAAGGTTTATGGGCAGGGTAAATAAATTCATAATATATATATAATATTTAACCAAACAGAAAAACCCCAAACTTTCCGAGGATGGCATCTCCAGATCATGATATATATAACTTTTAAGCGATTTCTCCTCGTTTTTTTCACACATGCCAAGAGTCATAAGTCATGAGATGGGTAACAGAATGCAACTGGGTTTCCAGTGAAACAATAGACCAAAATATTTTTTTTTAAACGCTTTATAAAGTGTCACAACTTCCTTAATAATTGTCACAGGATGATGATTTGGGTATCAATAGAAAGGACTTTCCAATACCTTTGCAATGATATATTTTATGTTGGAATCTGTTGACTTAGACATTTTTTGTCACATACCTACTATAAAGTCGCCATGAGTGCTCACTGTCATAAGTCGGTACCCGTCCTGATATGACCTTAGATGTTGCTAGGACGTAAAACAACAACAAACAAAACAGCCTTTGCTGGACGGGTGCCCCGGACGGCCGGGAGGTGGGCCGGGGCCGGTAACCGGTGTGGTGGTTTCAGCGTGTTCCCGTGCTCAGACGTGTCCCTCGCTTCTGCGCATGCGTCAGAATCTAGTAAACATGGCCGTAATCGATTAACACTACCCGGGCGACTCGGGCCATCCCAGTCGTCAGAATTTCAAATAGAACACGGCGAGTGGAGTCGACAAATACACGTGCCGTGTGCCAAAAAAGAATAACTTAGATTAATTAAATGGAAATATAGGTAAACTAGGCCATCATAAAATACTTTAAATCCTATTTTGCTGTATTTTTTATCGGCTATTAAAAAAAAAAAAAAAATTCTCCACCCGAGCGCGGAGAAGCGTATTCGATTATTCGACCCGAGATTGTAGGATGTGCGCATGCGCCAATAAGTGTCTCGGGTGATCCGAGTTGATGCGAAATCCGCGCATGCGCAGAAGCAACGGGACACGTCTGAGCACGGGAACACGCTGAAACCACCACACCGGCAACTACAGCTGTCGATACGGTTACGGGTCATCACTAAATATCTTTTATAATCTCCTGGAAATAGATGTGTTAAATATCACGACACGGAGGTTTGGGAGTGAATCTAAATTACTTAGTTTAACAGAAATGCCCTCACTCACACACGTATTCTAATCCAACTTGCACTGCAATGAGGGGGGGGGGGGGGTCATTCTTAAGAACTGATTTCTATCTATAAGTTCACTATTCGGTATAGTATTATAGTACCAACTACCAGTATCAGTGGCAGTATGAGTATCAGTGCATTATTATGATGGTAATCAGGCCACGAGGGCCAGGCGCTACAGGATGTCGCATCAGTCGAGCTCTTGTCACTTTTGGATTAGCTATCACGAGAGCTAGACGTCAAATCGCCACCTAGGGGAGGAACCACAGGGGGGGTTGGCACCCGCCCTGATGATCACCGGGCGCTGTGCACCAGTGGCCGGCGAGGTAAGTATCTCAGCGCACCTGGCTGGCTGTCAGACCTGGTTACACGGGTGTGTGACACCCGCTAATCAGACAACTTTACTCGATAAAGTAGTGTACAGGTCGGTGCGCCTTACACTGTAGCATGTCGCGCTAGCCGGCCACCGGCTGGCCAGTTCCCTGGTGCCCACACCAGTAGACTTTACACAGTAAAGTAGTGTACAGGTCGGCGCACCTTACACTGTAGCGCTAGCCGCCCAAGGGCCGGCCGGATCCCTGGTGCCTGCACCAGTAGAAGCCAGGGCTAGCTCAGGAAGCTGCCCGCCTGCGATCCACGGATCCAGGGCTTGACCCCCCCCCCCCCCACACACACACACACATGCATGTCCTAGGACGCGAGCCACCAGGTGTGGTGGGGGAGGGGAGGGGAAGGGGGCCCCCCTCACCCGCGCGAGGCCCTTCCACATTCCCACAAACTCCTAACCCCGCCCTGACCTCTCACCGGCAGGAGGGGCCCGGATGACCACCAGCTGGTGGGGCCGCCGCTGTCAGGCCGAGGGCTCATGAGCGATAATCGAATGGACGATAATCAGGCCCGGGCACCTAATCTAATTAGACAGCCACCACTGACCCTTTGACCGTGGTGAGCTCTGAGCGTTAAGTATCTCATTAACCCCAACCGCCTACGGGCAGCCGGCTTCGCTAAGGAACACTCAAGTCCCTGACACCGAAGATGGCCCCCTACATGTCCCGAACTCCCTCACCGGTACTGGAGCCGACGGCCGCGGAGGAGGAAGGCAACAGGGCCGCCAGCATCCTGATGAAATTCCTGGAGGTAGCTGAGAGGCAGAGAGGCATCCCTTCATCCAATACAGGATACATACCACTGCCACACGAGTCGGACAGAGGGTCGGAGGCCGAAATGGAAGACAGGGAGATGGGAGCAGATACACCGACAAAGGACGAGCACAGAAGCGAGGACAGCGCCTCACTGAAGGAGAAAGGGCCCCCGTCGCCTGGGGCAGTCGTGACCTCAGAGGGGCGAGGTAGGAGGTTGGTGCTCGCTTCCACATCCCCCACCTACACGGGCTGAACCAGGGACTGAGGATGGCGGTAGCCGGCCTAACAGACACCTTCAGCCCACACCAGACCCGGCATGCGGGGACCAGTGGCGAGGCCCCGACTACGCGCCATCACCAGTGGCCGAGCTGGAGCGGTTGGAGGTCAGAAGGGCTGAACTACAGGCCGAGCTGAGGGACAGTACAGGCGGAGCTGAGGGACAGAAGGGCGGGGTACTCTGTCAACTGGTCACATGGACCAGCATCACAGGGAACGGGGTCCCAGGGGCCCTCCCCGCCGACAGTGATGGCAGCTGTGCCGCAGCCAGGCCTGACGAATGTCAGGAGGCCCCGCGTTCAGTCCACATAGGAAGAGGGGGGTGCATGCAGAGGCACTGCCACCGTACACAGTATCGGCGCCAGCGGCAGCAGGCACCCCCTGGGGCTTGCTGAACCGAGCAACGGTAGCAAGACCGATGACCCCGGCACCGAGGTCAGCCGGGGTCATGGGGAGGGACCCAGCACCGGTCGTGGCAGGCAGGGCGGAACCAATGGCAGCCTCCTACCTAGAACAGTTTATACCTGTGGAAAAGGTACCAAGCTGGCAGCGAACACAGCAAAACTGGTGAACACGTTATGGGCACTGCCCATGACCAGAACGGAGACCGCTAAACAGGTGGGGTTTCACAATAAACAAGGAGAAGTCGGTATTAACACCGACCAGAGAGATCCAATTTCTCGGCTTCAGAATCAATACAGCACTCGTATGGGTGGACATCCCAAGTAAGAAATGTGAGGCACTAACAGAATGTATCAGGGATATACTCCAGAAACTTAAACTAACAGTAAGGGATCGAGCCACCGTCGTGTGATGCTAGTAGCCACAGACCCAGGCAATAAATGGGCCCGGATAAAATCAAAAACAATAGTAAGATCCCTTAACTGGCATGTAAGGGAGTGTAAAGGTAATTTTGGGGTGGCCTGTACATTAACAAGAAGGGTAAGAGAGTGCCTGATATTCTGGTTGGAAAACCTGAGTAAAGCTCACAAAGACTATGTCCAGAGGTTGGTGGATGTATGCGTGTACACCGACGCCTCATCACATGGTTGGGGTTATTACGACCAAACCTACAACGCGCATTACAGGGAGCAATGGGATGAAGCAGTAAGCGAGTCCGCCCATATAAACCTACTGGAACTGAGGGCTGTAAGGCGAATACTAGAACACCAGGGGGAGAAGCTGAGGGACTACATGTCAGGGTATTCGCAGACAACACTACTACGGTAGCGTGCATGGGGAAAGGGGGATCGGCAAGATCAAAGCCATGCCAGATGGAAACAGAAGCCAACTAGGAGATTACGGAGAGTCGCGATATACTACTCACAATCAGGTTCTGCCTAAGCGTAGAGAATGTAGAGGCAGACTGGGCTTCCAGGGTATTCACTAATGCGGGAGAATAGGCGTTAGACAGCCTGATAGTGAGGGGGATCTTCGAGAAGATGGGAAAACCCGACACTGACATGTTCGCTTCCAGAAATAATAGGCAACTAGACAGATTCATATAAAAAGAATTCGATAACTGGGCTGTAGGTACGGACGCGCTATCATTAAATTGGTGCAAGATTAATGTTTTTTTCTTTCCACCATTCAGCTGCCTGTCCAGAGTACTGAGGAAGCTGAGGGATGAACAGCCAAAGGGGGTGTTGATTGCACCGGACTGGCCCATACAACCCTGGTACCCGCTACTACGAGAGCTAGCTAGCTACCAGGAAGCACAACGGATCCCCATGGCAGTAGGAACACTACACCTGGGGGGAGATTCACGGGCAGTGCTCCCCCTGACAGACAAGATGAGGCTGATAGCGGTCAGGCTCTAAACGACATGTTCAGGGCTATGGGAATGAACAGAGCCACAAGAGAGATACTGACGGCCTCCTGGGCAGAGAACGCCAGGAAACAGTACACGCTGGTGTTAAGGAAGTGAGCCACCCA